>JAMQGT020013219.1:0-87500 GCA_024447675.2 Pterophyllum scalare | reverse complement strand
AGGCCTCTGTTAGATAACCCAAGCTTAGAGGATAAACAAAGACCGCCTGTAGGGCGAGTGGGGAATATTATATTTTATATTTAATTTTAGGCTTTCTTGTAATCAATTCAGGTGATGCACAGGTTGGTCAGTCTGGTCAGGTTGGAGTTACTTCTCTATCTACCAGTGGTCTTGCTCCTCTGGTGTTCTTGTTCCAATTCCTTACTGGGCCACACTCATGTATGGAGTCATGTGCCTGCTCGTCTTAGCTGCTATGATGCCTGACAGGAGCTGGTTGGTTTCAGTGATGGTCACAGTAGGAATTATCCATAGTGCTGCATTTGCATCTTCTAGTAGACTTTCAGAGGATACTTCATGTAGTCTTGGTAATCGGCCATAGGTCCAGGTTTCCAGATTACCCATGATCTTCTCTTTCAGGTCAGTGGCTCTGGCATTAAATGTACCAGTTTTTCTTGGGGCTTGGTACCCAATCTTGGAGTGTGGGGATGATGACTGATATCTTCAGCAGAAGGTAAATTAGAGAATCATTTCCATAAAAATGAAAAAAGTGAAATAAGGTGCGATGCTGGTTCAAGACTGAAACTAACAAAAGCATATAATTTTTAAAAAAGGATCCGGCCAAGAGCGGAGCCCTCAGGAACCCCAGGAAAGCAGAGTTTTTGAGGACAATGTGTTACCCAGCCAAATGGAAAAGCTTCTGTCAGTTAAATATGATTTAAACCATTGAAGTTAACTCCTGACAGTGTGCTCCAACTGAGCAATAAGGGTGCGATGATCTACAGAATGAAAGTCACTAACAGGGATTAGAAAAAGAGCCCATACAGTATTTCTCCCATATTTGCTTCTCTTCACTGGCTTCCTGCAACCAGCTTCTGATCATCTGATCAGGGTCTTTTAACCTTTCCCACGTCCTTATTTTAAACCCAGAGATGATCACGCTTCTGAGGTTGCAGGTCGTAAACTCTGGAACAGCCTTCCT
The DNA here is from genome assembly GCA_024447675.2 of Pterophyllum scalare. Taxonomy (NCBI): domain Eukaryota; kingdom Metazoa; phylum Chordata; class Actinopteri; order Cichliformes; family Cichlidae; genus Pterophyllum; species Pterophyllum scalare. The sequence goes on along the minus strand of JAMQGT020013219.1, from coordinate 86,521 downwards.
CCGCCCTCCAGGTCGGCTCAATCTGTGGTTTGTTTTAAGCGACTGCTGAAAAACTCATTTTTACGGGCCCATTATTCTTGTTGTTATTCTTGTTCTTGAAATGTGCGTATGGAAGTGTGTGTGCAGGAATGTAAAGCAGTATGTTGACCTGTGTGTTTGTATGTTTATTGTGTCGTTTTATCCAAACTGTTAAGCACTTTTAAACTGTGTGTTTTAAAAAGTTCTCTACAAATAGTTATCATTATTATTATTATTATTATTATTATTATTATTGGCAGCACGGTGGTGCGATGGTTGACACTGTTGCCTCACAGAAAGATGGCCCTGGGTTTGAATCCACCATCTGGCCAGGACTTTTCTGTGTGGAGTTTGCATGTCCTCCCTGTGTTTATGCGGGTTGTCTCCGGCTACTCCGGCTTCCTCCCAAGACATGCAGTTAGCGGGGTTAGGTTAACTGGTGATTCTAAGTTTTCTGTATCTGTGAATGCTTATCTCTGTCTGTGTTGGAACCAGCTTCCAGTTTGGATTCTGGAGACGGGCACCCGCTCTACTTTCCAAATTAGTATTAAAACGTTCCTTTTTGCTAAGGCTCATACCTCAAGTAGTTATGCTGCTGTAGGCTCAGGCTGCCACAGGACTTTCCATGATGCAACAAGTGTTTTTTCTCCACTCAGCTCTTTTCCGCTCCTTGTTTTTATTTAACGCTGGTGCATGTCATTAACTCATTTCTACTGTAGAGTCTTTGCCTTATAATATAAAACACTTTGCGATGATGGTTGCTGGGAATTGGAGCACAGAAAAGCTTAAACATTCAGGAGTGGTATTTGTTGTAATTTCATTGTGTAGAGCCCGACATTTTTTAAAGTTTCTGTTAACCACAGACATTATTTCAGGCACCTAATCAAAAGGTCCATTCAAAAATCCCACAGAAACCAAAAGTCTAAGATAATAACCCATTTACAAGGGTCAGGACCCATTACTGCACCACTCTATATCCAAGTCATACTTAAGTGCAGTGCTGTTATTTTCTGTTTAATGCTGTTTGGGTCAAAGTCAGGTTAACAAAACATGTTTTTCTTCCGTCTAATGCTAAAAAGGTTTCAATAATCAGATTAAAATGAAAGGAATAAAAACATAAATGGGAAGACTAAATGTGACTTCAGCTCGTCTGGATGGAAGCTGAGCTAAATACAGCAGTTTGGTTACAACTGATGTTTTTAAACTGTAAAAGTTTGGTTATTTTGACTGAAATTAATCTGAGAAGCATTTGCATGAGCTCAAGGAGAATAATATGTGATCCTTGGATTGCTGATTGTGATCCCTCTTCCTGAGGGATTCAGGATCATTCTGGTGTTTTCCTTTCATCTGACTCTGTGACAGTTTTTGGCATCAGTAATCACATGAAACACAAATGAGTAATTTGGCTTTCTGTGGAAAACTTCCGCACATTTTAACCATCCTAAATGAATGGCCTCATCGGGTCAACTGTTATGTGTGGTAAAGTCTGGAGCAAGACGTTCTAAACTTGCCTCAGACTCTAATCTGAAGCTGAGTCATAACATCGTGGGACTGAAGTTTGATTCATACATCCGCTTTCTGCCACACTGGCAGCATGGAGGAGATCCAGCTGGTTGTAGCAGTTGGTCGTCACAGGTTTCACAAGATGATGGAAACCTTCCTCCGAGTTCAAAACATCATTTCTGCTGCTTTGCATATCAGTGCTGCAAACCTAGCTACAACTGACATGGTCCCAGAGATTTGTCATGTTGTGACTTTTGAGCTGTTTACTATTATTGAGTTTTTTTGTCCTCTGCTGTTTTCTGAGTTTATAGTCTCTGATTAACTTAATTGATTTTCTCATGATAACATTCAGTTTTCTCATATTTTTGCTTTTTGGTTTGGTCTTGATTGCTGACTTAGTGTCTTCTGTGTTTCCCTACTGGGCAGGAAGAGGGAGGCCTGGCCGTCTATGAAGAGATCACTGCCCACAAATGGATGGAGGTTTTTCATTTTTCAGTGTCTCCTTGTTTGATTGTTCACTTCCTGTTTCACTTTTTTTGTGTTTTTCTTTGAGTTCTCTGATTGTCTTTACCTGTGCTGATTGTGTACATGTGTGTCTCATTGCCCACCTGTGTCTTACACCTAATTAGTCCTTAGTGTGTATATGCTGTATATAGTCCTGTCTTCAACTTTGCTTTGCATGCATTTGGGTCCTCCCCTCGATCCTCCACAGCTCCTGTGACAACATCTTAACAATGTCCTGATGAATTCAGATCAGAGCATTGGGGGTGTCACTGAAGTCCTCTGAACTGTTCTATTCAGCAAACCATTTGGACTTTGGTAATATGAAACGGTGCATTATCCTGCCTTTATGAGGACTGTGGCGGTAATGGGATGCACTCAGTAATAACTATTATTGATTTATTATAAAAACAACTTACATTTGTATTCAGGAAACAGAACTGTGAGACTGTGTTCACAAGGTTAAAAACACACAGACAGCCATCCGAGAAATTAATAATTTTTTTTTTGTTATGTTTAGTTTTAGTCTGAAGACTAAAACTAAAGTTCAGGTCTACAGCCCAGGCAGCCTCAGTGGTTTGTCGTCTTAATGGCCCAAAAAGTGTGAGCTTGTGTCTTTGAACATTTATCATTGAAAAGCTAATTTAAAGACAATTCATAACACCACCAAATGACTAAAAAATGACCATAAAAACACAAAAATAGCCACAGCGATGCTCACAACGACCAAAAAAGGAAAACTCCCAGGTAAGCTCAGGTGTCTGATGCTCAAAATTGGCCCAAGTAGGCTACACAGACTGGCAATGAAACTGAACTTTGTGTGTTGCATGAAGTCATATTCTGACATATATCCAGATTCACACATGCACACAAAATTGAGGCAAACAGGCAACCGACCTGGCTGTGCAGACACTTGTTCTGAATACCAGGCTTAAACAGAAACCAGACCTATGAGAATGGCCCTTCAGTAGTGTTTTGTTTGGAACATCTAAATGTCATCTGTCATGTGCAACACCTTGGATATATTCATGTAGAATCGCAAAGGTATTAGTTTCATTTAGCAAGGTTTTCCTTTCAGAGTGACCTCAGTCAAACTCTCACCAACCATCTCTGTGTTTTTTTTATACTGGACAGTACCAGTCAAAAGTTTGGACACACCTTCTCATTCATACTAAAGTCATCCAAACTATGAAGAAATACATGCAATTATTTAGTGAACAAATAAGTATTAAACAAACCAGAATATGTTCTAGATTCTTCACAGTAGGCACCTCCTGCTTAGATGGCAGCTTTGCACATCTTAGTGTTTTCTCAGTCAGCTTTATGAGCTAGTCACCTGGATGGCTTTCAGTTAACAGTTGTGCCTGTCAACAGTAAATTTCTTGCCCTTTTTCTTTTTTTGGGGGGGGGGCACAGCAAATTTATTGGCAGTGGAAGGAGACAGGAAATGGGGTAAAGATACAGGGGAAGACACACGGGCAAGCTAGCAACAGGTTGGGACTCGAACCTCTGCTGCCCACACCGCAACATATACATGTGGTTGCCTCTTAATGTGTTTGAAGACCATCAGTTGTGTTGTCAAGAGGTAGAGTTGGTATACAGTGAATAACCCTATTTGAGTAATGTTCTTATACATAGGATGGATGGATGAAAAACAACAGTCCATCATTACTTTAAGAAATGAAGGTCAGTCAATCCGAAACATTTCAAGAACTTTAAAAGTCTCCTCAGGTGCAGTCACAAAGACCATCAAACATTATGATGAAACTGGCTCTCATCAGGACCGCCCAGGAAAGAAAGACCACGAGTTCCCTCTGTTGCACAGGATAAGTTCATCAGAGTTACCGGCCTCAGAAACTGTGAGTTTTCAGCACCCCAGATAAGAGCCCACCTAAATGCTTCACAGAGTTCAAGTAGCACACACATCTCAACATCAACTGTTCAGAGAAGACTCCATGAATCTGGACTTTATGGTCGAATTGCTGCAAATACGCCAATTCTAAGGAAGAACAACAAGACGAAGAGAATGACTTGGACCGAGGAACACAAAAAATGGACATTAGACCAGTGGAAATCTGTCCTTTGGTCTGAGGAGTCCAAATTTGAGGTTTTTGGTTCCAAACACCATGTCTTTGTAAGACACAGAAAAGGCGAGCGGATGGTTCCTACATGTGTAGTTCCCACCGTGAAGTATGGAGGAAGTGTAAATTATGGGGGTGCTTTGCTGGTGAAATTGTTGGCGATTTACTCAAAATCAAAGGTACACTTAACCAGCATGGCTACCACAGCACTCTGCAGCAACATGCCATCCCATCTGGTTAGCGCTTCGTGGGACCATCATTTGTTTTTCAACAGGACAATGACCCCAAGCACACCTCCAGGCTCTGTAAGGGCTATTTGCCACAGCAGCGCTGACTTCCTGAAACCTCTGTAGTGTCCCATGTTCCTGCTGTAAAGTTGTAAATGGGAGTCTATGATGATGGATTTTGGAGCCCTGACTGGACATTAGAGGACTTGCAGTTTTTGGCACTTCCACATTGGCTTAATTTTTCATCTCCAAAGGTTGCCCTTCAGGGGTTACTCATGGGGGATCCAGGAATTGACCTTTTAATTTTAAGTGAATATGGACATTCTTTGTTGGAAAGTTAGTGCAACAAGACAACAATGAGACACAAAACAACAACTGAGAGGGTGAGTGTATCCCTGCCATTCTCCTGACTCTCAGCTGTAAAATAAAATCCAAAAACCAAATATGGTAAAAAATAAATAAATAAAAATCAGTCATTAAATTTAAAAAATGCAGTCTGAGTGACGCCTCATCAGTGTGACTGTTATGTCAACACTCTGCTGTGAGAATGGCCTTTATATCCTGCCCTGGCCTAGTGCACAATTTCCTAAATGCCCCAGTATCCCCTGACCCCGCTGAGCTGCCGTACAGCAGCAGCTCTGCATTAATGTAAGGAGCCTTTGGGAAGCCGAGCGGAGAGCGGGTTCATATGAGCCAAGTGTTGACAGCTTGAGAGGGTCACACTGGCTCATTACAAACTGTGGGCGTTTGTATCCAGCTTCAATAAAACGATATGAGCTCCTTGTGTCTGTCTCACGCCTCGCTCCTTCAGCCTGGATTTCTTCTTGAGTAAACCCTTTTCACCTTCATTTCTTTGGCGGCACTGCTCCGACTGCTCGGTTAGAGTGGTGCACTCAGTGAAGAGGCCATTTGGGTGCAACTGTGACCAAAATGAATGCAGTAATGTTGTGCTTCATTTGAGTCATTTTTAGAAGGCTCTTATTCCACTATCTTCTAGAAAGTTTTTTTTAATTTTTTTTTTACAAAACTAGATTGTTTTTACAGTTTGTGAATGAACGCTTAGAGAGGCTCTACCACCGACCACAAATAGAAGCTAAATGAGTGCAAAGAGACACAAACCATGTCTGCTTGTAGTCATTCTGTGTCTCCTTCAGTCTGGGGGTCGGGAATCTCAGGGCTTTTTCAGGTCTGTGCCCGGGGGCCTGCGTTTTCATAACCACCTAATATTTTCTCACACAATGATGATGATAGTTTAACCATAGTTCTGTGTGGCTCCAAGAACAAGAAGAGCTGTGAGTCTCCTGACATCAGCACGCTGTCGTCTGGTCCTTCTTATGTGCAGATTAGCTGCAGCGTGTTCATCACAAAGCTTTGGACGTGGGTTTTGTTTCTTTTGGAAAGAACTACTTTCAGCAGTTACGGGCCAATCACTCAGGCCCTGTCCACACGTACACGGCTATTTTGGTAAGCGTAGCCTTTTCTATGCATTTGACCTTTTGTCCACACAAAACAGCATTTAAATCACTGAAGAACTTTTGAAAAACTCCTCTCAGGTGACAATATTGAGAAACTACATTTCTGCATTTACACGTGGCCAAAGAAATCGGAGACTTTGTCGTTTATGATGTCAGACTGTGTTATTGTTTGCTTTTGATTGGCCAACATTTCGATACGATTAAGGCTGCTTTGGCACAACCTTGACAGCACTTGGCATAATTTTTTTGCATTTCCATGTGGATGGAGATATTTTTCAAACAAATATTAAAAAAAATATCCCGATTTTAAAAAGTACCCTTGTATGTGTGCACGTAGCCTCGGTGGCCTAATGGAACAACTGTGGTGACCTTCAACTGTTCTACTAACAACTTCATTTCATTTCATTTCGTAGGTCCGAGCCCTTAATAAAAGTGATCTAGATCATGATGTCAATGCTTGGTTCAGAAATGGGAGTAGCTGAGTATTCCTTCTTACAAATGAGAATGTTCTATTTTGTTCTAATCGACTAAAGACTTAAACATAGTGTACATGACACTATGTATATATACACATCTCTCTTACACCCTCCCCTCTGCTGGAAAATGTGTCTACAAAAAGCAGAGTATAATACACATTAACACCATTGTTCAGTTTTAACGTTTGCTCTTAAAACGGTGCAGGAACTCTGATTCGAACTGTTCCTCTGAGTCCTCCTTGGTAAGACATCTCAGTAAGTGAGGTCTGATGGGAGATAAAGTTGTGCCAGATTGATGCATTTAATGGATTTGCCCTCTTTTGCTTTTCTACTTTATTGCCTTCACTTTCTGTCTTTCTCTTACTTCCCTCCTCATCATCCAATCTCGCCTCATTCTCCCTCTCTACTCCTCCTTCATTGTGGCGAGGGTAAACTTTCACTCCGGCAAAGGAAAACATGGAAAAGGCAGCGCTGCCCTGTAGCTGTCATGATGTCATCGAGTCCCTGCACTCAGCTTAAGTTATCTGCACCCTCTTTATGACTCCACTCACTTTCAGCACAGTGTGTGCATGTGTGTACATACAGAGTGAGAAGGGGGGTGGGAGATGATGTTTTTGTGTGTGTTTAACGACAGGCCGGGGGCTCCAGTGCTTACCCAGCCTAATAAATCCTACAAGCTCTCCACAATAAGCTGGATGAGGTTTCTCTTTCTCTCACTCACACTCTCCTTCTCTCGACGGCTGGCTAACCTCTGTGCTTGCTGCATATTATACCTGCCACCTACTGTTTCCTTAACTTCTGCACACTGAGCACACACACACACACACACACATTTCCACGTATTTCCATCTCTGTGAGGAACCTCAATCACACACTGTTACCCAAACCTAAACCTGATTCTAACCTGAACCCTAAATCCAAATCTGAACTCTCAACGGGCCGTGAAAGGTCCCACCGACCGTTCTGAAAGGCTGATGTTGCTTCATCAGTGACCCCAGTGCAGCATCCTAAACCTGCATTCTTTCTAATGGTCAGCGGGGGGCAGCTCAGGTCGCAGACAGCCTCATTTGGTAGTTTCATGTTTTTTTTATATGAATACAACATGACGTTCATTTGAGGCAGAGAGAAGGATAACAGCATGTGCTTTACCATGTGACTGACACACTGTTAGCCCATCAGCATTCATCCTTCAGTTCGTCAGTCAGATCTGCTCAGCATGTATCACATCCATTTTTAAAACACCAAGAGAGTCATGCTGAAAATGCTCAGCTTGAGGCTTCGTAGTGGTACTTCACAAGACAGTGGGTGAGGTCAGGGTGGCTATACCTATGGTCAGCACGGAAATACGGAGCAGACTCAGAGTCTGCACTCTTAAGCATTTGGTTTTAACTTTATTATTATTAATATTTCTTTTGGCACTGAACTATCTCTTAGTCATGCTGCTACATGCTCAGGCTGCTGAGAGACTTCCCATGATGCACTGAGCATTTCCTCTCCACTCGTGCCACGACTGCATGCGATTAACTTTTGTCTCCTCGCTTCTGTAGTTGGTGCTTTGTCTTCTTTTCTCTCATCTCTCTTCCCCTTCACTCCTCAGCCAGGCCCAGAAAATGGCTGCCCTTCCCTGACCCTGGGGGTCTCTTCCTGTTAAAAGTGAGTTTTCTGATCATCAAGGTTTTGTGCCGTGAGGTGCTATAAATACACTCCTCTAAATACACCTAACCAGCCACCTATCCCAAGTATTGATATTTGGGATAGGTGGCTTGAAAGGTGAATGCGCTTTTTGAAAGCAGACCAAACATCTAGTACTTGTTTCTGTTCCTTTCCATCATAGGCATTAAATTGGTAAAGTTTATTGAAACTATGACATATCCCATGATGCTGATGCTCAGTCACAGAAAATTTGTTCTGAACACTCCACTTACGAGGGCTCAAAACACTGGTTAAAAACATGTGATTTAGTAAGCCATATGTATATGGCTATATGATCTTTAAGGACCTATAAGTACAGCTTTGTTAAAAATCAGCCGATTCTGAAGTGGTCAGATGGTTTCATGTGAAACCACCCTAATTATATTTTTACATCCCCAGAACATTAGTGATACAAATACACACAGACAGTATACTGTGCAGTGTCATTTCTGTGAAATGAAGTGGACTGAGTGGGAGAAAAGTGTAATATTTATTGGCTGCATGGGATTTGAACCCTGCTCTCCTCTACCTTCTGCCAGAGCGGATTAGTTGGAATACTACTGTATGGAGCCAGAGTCTGAGACCCCGGTGTGGATTTCTAATGTGTCAGGTTGGCTGAATCATCTCGTCCAGCTCTGCCGTGACGCTCGAGCTGTTTGCAAGGTGACACAACTTCTGGCTCTGACGTTACCCATCACTCAGTTTGACGGCTACAGTCTGAGGCAGCATAGTGCTTGTGTGTGTGTGTGTGTGTGTGTGTGTGTTAAAATGGGATGACTTTTAGCCATGCTGGTGGAACGGCTCCATGGATAGCACCGCCTGGGTCCAGACTGAAATATCTCAGCTACTGTGTGATGGATTCCCTTGAAATTTCATGATTCCTCAGAGGACGAAACCCAGTGATTTAGGGAATCTTCTGATTTTACTCTATAGCACCACCAGTTTCACATTTTAAGTAAAATATATTAGTAACTACTTGGTTTGCCTTGGATTGCCTTGACATCTGATTCAGACATACATGAGAAACTATTCCTTTATGTGTCAAGTTATAATTAGATTCCCATAATAATAGTTTTTATTTAATGAACTTCAAATTTCAGATATTTTTGTGGTAAAAAAGACTTTCACACATGATTACCACTGTGAACGATCAAACCCCAAGTAACCACCTCTATGTGCTGTAAACTCATGGACAACTAGCTGATTGGCTGTTTGGTCTGCTCTCTCCGACAGTGTGCTTATTGGTGGGGAAGCTGCTTGTGTTGAAAGCATTTCTTTCTTTGTGTTTTCACTGGTTCGTTTCCATCTTCCAAACAGTTACTATCATGACCAGGAGGCTGAGAACGTGTACCGACATAGAGCTTCTGAGGCTTTGCTTGTTGATGCTGATGCTCCATTATCAGAGTCCAACACTAGGTCAGAATATGAAAAATTAATAATCAGTTTTTGTTTTGTTCTGGTTTTTTTTCTTAAGTATGTTATTCCTCATCTCTCCAGTCGCAGACTGCTTTAAAAGGAACATCTTTGCACACTCCTGAGCTTTATCACCTTTTAACATCCACAAAGACACCAGCGACCCACTCAGAGCTTCGGTTTGGGTTGCAGTTTAGGCACATGATAAGAAACTAGAAGAAGTTATGCCTCACATCTGTTCTTTTACATGTGTCTGGTTCTCTCATAAGATTTCCATATGCCATATATATGTAATGCTGGCTTTGGCTAGTAGTTGTAGATAAGTTCTATATGAAGCTACAGATGTGCATCCATCTCTAATCCGAATCCTGAACAGGTCACTGAGGACCTGGTGGATGTTAAGAGGTTAAAAATAGTTTTTGAAACAGTTTCATCTTATTCAGGGAGCAACAATTTCCATTATGGACAAATGAATGAAAAGTAGTCCTTTAATCCATCTTGCTCTAACTTTTCCCTCACCTCGTCTTTTTCTTGTTTCTTAATTTTCTTGCACACAAACAAAGGCTCGCACTCGGCCTCTCGACACACGAGAAGTGAGGGATGAAGTCATTATCAGCTCTAATAGGTGACGTACCATTTATTTCCACAGCGCTACGGGGAAATAACATGACAGCAAAACAAACGGCACCATTAGTCATACTTAACAGCACCTGTAAATCAGCTCTGTGCACGTGTGTGTGTGTGTGTGTGTGTGTGTGTGTGATGGTGGTGGGTTTGTGTGTTTTAACAGGTTATTTTGCTGGACAACTGCAACCCGTGGAAAATATGAACCACACAGATGACTGACAATATATGATGAGTGCAACTCTCTCAAGCAACACACACACACACACACACACACACACACAGAAATAAACACACCCGCTCGTAACACAGATTATTCACACGCTGTGACTGGTCCCTGTTAATATTTTCCACTACAGGGCTGAACGAGGCTTGCTGGGACTCACTCAGCTGCCAGTTTGCCACAACTTGCGGCAGTGAACATTAATTCTGAGTTGCCCACAGAGTCAAACAGTCACTACATCTTTTTGAAGTCATGCTTTCTACTGCAGAGCCTGTAAAAGGCAACTGAGAGGCTTCCTGTTTGCTTACAGTGATTAGCTCAGCTCGTCCAGGGACACTAGATACAAAGCCACTTTAATGATGTTTGGAAGTGACTTTGCTGGTTTCATTGCATATTAAATCCAAACTGTTAGATCTCCATTGGAAGACTGACCAAATATTTTATGCATTCATACCCTTCTTTCTTTATTTTTTTATTAAATCGCCCATCTCTTCTGCTTTATCTTCATTTAGATGTTCAGCTGCTGAGGTCTGACTCGATGGTTTTGTTCTCTACATCTGCTTTGTGACTTTGATTAGTTACTTTTAAGAATACCCTGGAATGACTGAATTAATAATACTGAGGTCTGTGTTTGGCATACACAGCGGTACAGAAAAGGTCTGTTTCTGTCCCTACAGTCTATATAACTGCACCCCTATGGCTAATTAATGAACCTCAAGGTAAGTACTGCACGTGCCTTTTTTGAGGACCAAATGAGCACTTATATGTTCCCAGTCAGTAAAAAGTTCATATTTGCACCAGATTTTCTAGTTTATGTACCTCATTTATACCTTAATATAAATGAGGTATATTATTCATTGCACATATAGATTTTAAGGTTTGAGCAGGAAGGCTTCTGCTGTCTTTGATCTCCCGGTACTTCCTGGGCTTTCTGGGATTCCGATATTTCAACTATCCCTCTAACTAAATAATCATATCAGCCCTTTGTTTCTTACCCTCCAAAACTACCCGTTTAGCATTCCTGAAATCAGGAAAAGGAGTATTTCCAGTTCACTTTCACATCATGTTTCCTTTTGTTTTTATTCTCTCATTCAGGCACCAAAATGACAAAAACAGCTTAATTTCCTAAATTACCAGAGTGCTGATTTCCACTCACTCTAAAAGTAACAACACTTTGTTCTGCATGCACTTACTCACAACCAGCACACATCACGATGTCAAAATAAGTTGTTCACACAAACAACCTGTGGTCCATTTGCTGTGAGCGGACAGCCCTGGTTTTTCACTGGGTTTGGACCTGGTTTGGAATGGCTTTGAACCAAGTATTAGACGTATTAGACTGGTTTTACACTGGTTGTACTTAGTTTTGGACCATCTTGGAGAAGCTGTTACATTTCCTCCATGGATTACATTTGTGCCACTGTCTTCTGTCTCTGTGATCCCAGACTGATTCCATGATGTTGAAATCTGTTTTAGATTTGGTAACAGACTAACTAAATACTACAACGTATCTAACCACATCTGAATCCACACAAAGGTATTTCCATTTAAAATGCTACAAAAGGCACAAAGAGCAGAAATGTGGTGGTTGGCTGATGTCTAAGAGAAAGTAATAGGCTACAGCTGCCTGTGTCAGGACACCTGTCAATCAAACCAGCCACACCCTAACTTTAAGCCTTACTGACATCCAGAAGGAAGAGTTATAAAAGAAGTTCTAGCTCTGGACCAAAGTGGTTTCTGTATCAGGCTGTAAACATGTTTATTTCTGCTGTAAAGTTTTAACATGGTCTATGGGGACTGACTCACTGCTGGAGCCTCTTTGACATATAAAGTTCGTTATGCGGAATGTTCCCAACTCTTTCACGGGAACTGCCTACAGCATTAGCTATCTGATTAACAGTTAAACATCCGTCATCCATCACCATGTTGTGAACATGGTCAATATTTTCTTGGGAGGGTGTGGCTGTGGCAGTGACGTCTGGACCTTGGGCCATCTTCAAGTCTGTCCCTACCCCTCTTGAATTCAGCTGCCCACTTTTGCACAGTTGATAAAGCTGGAGCATCATCCCCTAATGTAGCAACCATGTCAGCATGAATGTCCTCAGGGGCTAACACCTTTTCTGCAGATATTCGATAATACCACGGCGCCAAATTTTATTTTCACAGAATGTCTCTAGCACCACTTTTTCAAGTCCTCAATTCTGTATCCAATATGGATACAGTTAGCATCAGTAAAGGTTGAATTTAATCCATGCCAAGTTTAGTTACTGTATGATAACCCTTTCTTAGTCAGCCTATGAACATTTTTATTTTGAGTTTCATTAATTCTTATCAGTTCAATAGTTGCTAAATTGAAATTGCAAAGATTTACTAAAGCACGCGTTCAATTTTGACTGAATATCAAAGGTCAATTCTCACCAAGCACTTTGGAAAACTTTACAGCACAAGATTACCACCTAAAATCCAAACACTCTGTGGGTCATGAATACCAGGCAGTGCAGCTCTCTGTGGCTGCACAGCTTCAATTTTCTATGTCAGCGTTAATCCTCAGTAAACCACCAGCAGCTGGACCTGCATGAGCACCAACATGAAGCTGGAGAGCTGCTGAAGTGTAAAGAGTCTGATGGGACTGTCAATGAAACCAGGCAGCAGCAATAAAATGCCAACCAAACAACGAGCCACTCAGCACAGCCGCTACCCCCTACATGCACACACACTCACTGGTAAGACCTATTCTGGCCGCACCACTCCCAACGAAACAATAAAAACTAAAACAACACCATTGTCTTCACATTGTGTGGGTGTGTGAGGGATTTGTGACACTTTGACAAGTGAGAGATAAAGACAGATTGAAGGAGACAGCTGAATAACGAGTGAAGAAGAAGAATGCGTCTGAGCAGGAAGGAAGCGAATAAATACTCCACTCCCCGGGAAGCTTCATCAACACAAACCCAACGTGCAGACAGACTGTAATGTTAAAAATGCATACTGGGAGTACTTTTTTGAAAAATACATTGTTTTTTGGCCTTTATTAGGTAGGTTTATGAGGTTTATTAGTAGGGAGAGACATGCAGGAAATGGCCACAGATTGGACACAAGCCTGGGCCACCCACACCACAGGTCACCTGCTCGTCCACTGAGCCGCCCTGGTGCCTGCCAAGTAGCAATTTTAAGAATAAACTAATAGAGGCTGTTTCATTTCCCAAGGTGTAAAATGACGCTGTTTTGTCAAAGCCGCTGCCGTCTCTCAATGGCACACAAGGCTGTGGTGTGAGGTATGTGATGTAAAAAATGGAGGTGTTTCTGGTGTGAAGGGTTGCATTTTAACCCAAATAACAATCTTTTCCTAAACCTACCAAGTAGTTTTTAGGCACAAGAAAAACAGAGTGAAATTAATTAAATCAAGTGGAAAAAATGACAAACCCAAAGGCAAAACACAATTGTCCAAACAAGATGCAAACTGCAGTGTCCTGACTTACAAATCTTCTGGCACTATCACTGCTCGACCTCCTAATATGGATTTGGTAAGCTGGTAATGGGGCCATTATCTCTCAGCTGGTGGGCCATGATACCAGAACCATAATGCCTCTTTTCTTGTACAAAGTAGCAAGACAAAACAGAATTATGTGAAGCCCCAAGTGCTGGCTGAAAATGTGACAAATGAGAAATAATTTGTTTATTCCATAATTGTATAATTCCTTTGTTACTGCAGTTGAAATGATGATGAGATGGTGATGGTGTGTTGTCTGAAAGGCTTCCTGCATGCATTCTTTGTGGCAGCTGAGATGAATCAGAGGTTAGAGGTCAGTCTGTCTGTCCGTAGTGGTGCAGACGGTGGTCAGGACCATCAGGGAGGGATTTGTTCAGTGACCTTCAAACACAGAGTCAAGCTGTTGGTGTCACCAGCTCTGACGCTGCTCCACCAGCCGACCACAGCAAACTACACCTCACTCACCACAACTGACTGATAGAAAATCTCGCACTGAAGGAGCTCTGCAGAACCTGCTCATCTCCTTCTTGTATAAAACCTGTGTTGGTCTTCCAGTTCAACCTGTTGTTGATGTGGACACCCAGGATCTTACCACATTAACATCCTGTCCCAGGATAGACAAAAAGTTGTATAGCTCTTTCTTCCTAGGTCAATCACCATCTCTCTGGTTTTATTCAGATTCAGATCTAGATGATTCCCCCAGTGCCCTGTGCCGCTCCTCCTGCCCCTCACTAATACCAACAACCACTACAGAATCAGTGACAGGTGATATGACCCAGAGATGTACTGAAAGTCTGACGTGTACAAGGTGAAAAACAAATGCGAGTCACCATCACTGACAGCTGGCTCGCACAGGAAAAATATGAAAATATGAGAAGTCTTAACATTTTGAGAAATAGCTTTATAGGAGAAACGGTGGTGTTTATGAATAATACCACAATGTCACATACAATATGTGATGAATTAAAGATGTAATACTATATCAAATTAAAATTCAGTTCAGCATACATCTTCTACTGCTCTACCTTGGACACATCATCATTGTTGTATCCTGGCTTCATCGGGTGTTTCGGGTCTTACAACAGACACCCTTTGCCAGGTGACCCGACTGGGGTTGGTCAAGCCCCAGCCTGTGACCAAGTGCTAACTACGTCCCCCATTTCTCCCCCCTCTTTAGCCACAGCCATCTCGAAGCCTTTTCTGCTGCCTCCATGTTGGTCTTAATAGCTGACCTCCTGCTTTGCCCTGTGATACCCAGGGTTCGATAGGCCTTGTTGAGTCAGTGGCCTGCAAAGCCGCGACAGTCCACCTCCACTGGCATGCACATGGTTCTCCGCCCATTCCTGCAGCAGTCCTCCACCAGCTCCTAGTATTTTGTCCTCTTCCTCTCCTGTGCCTCCTCCATCCTGTCCTTCCAGGGCACTGTCAGCTCCAAAAGGTTAAATGTCTTGTGGAGCTTGACACCAGGATGATGTCGGGTCTCAAGGCAGACTGGGTTATGTGAGATGGATTCTTAGTTATTGATCCAGATCAACTGACATCACCCAAATATTTATAGAATTAATTTTTACAATAAATAGGTCTATCATATGTTGTAGCCAAAAGAAAAAAAGGATAATAGGATACAAATACAGGAAAAATATATTTAAAAAAAAAATAAACGCTTCATAAAAGATTCAAAATAAGTCAAGAATAGAGAAGAGAATACTCAGAGAATAAAGAAAGAAAATAAATTTGAAGAAAAAAAGTAAAATTTCAAGGGAAAAAATACAGTTTGAATATTTTAAGAAAAGTTTTCACATGTCAGTAATAAATTTATGATTTATGCAGCAGCTAATGCCTAAAAATATATTGTTAATGTAGCAGTATTTAAAACATGGTCATAATATTTGAAAAATAAATAGACACAATAAAATAAATATGTCAGCTGGGATAGGCTCCAGTCCACCCCCCACCCACCCTCGCAACCCTGAACAGAATAAGCAGAAGAGAATGGATGGATGGATGGAATAAAAGAAATAAATAAACAATAAAATGAGAATAACTACATGACTTTGCACACAGAAAGCTCCATAATAGTTCATAAAAACTGTGATGTCTGAAGAATAAAAACGTAATGTGTTTCAAACACAGCAGGCTGCATTTTAACCTTACTGAAATCTCCAGTGATTCGTTGCTTTTATGTAACGCTGTTTGAATAGTAAAGAAATATTTTCTGAAAGTGGCAGTGACTCATGTGTACTTGTTATTTGTGCTTGTGTGTCTGCGGTCGGTGCTGTGGTTTGTTTTGTGGTCTCAAGCTTTGAGTGTTCAGTTACAGTGAGTGTTAGTAAGTTTGTGACTCTGTGGTGTGAATGTGTACTCCTACACGTGTTTGCTGGTGTTGTGAGTGCGTGTGTAATATGTGTACGTGTGTGAGATTGCTGAGCTGTGGGAGTCTATAAAACAGACTGTGGCCATTCAGTGGGTGATTATATGTTAGCACAAACTTTACAGAGGTGAGCTCACCACTGCTGTGTGTGTGTTTTGCCAACACCAACACTGTGCTGACTGGGCTAATGAACCTGTGCTTGTCACCCTCCCCCATCCCATCCCGCCTCCTTCCTGTCGTCCTCACCAAAGCGAATGTGAACACATGCGCTGCATTTAAAGCATCAGGCTGCTTTATTGACTTCCTCATAATGTGTCTGTTGCTCTCTCTGTGGGTCATGCTAACTTTGCGCTCTGCACCTCTGAAGCAACGAGTAACACAAAACAGCACGTATCAGTGCAAAAGGCCCGACCTCTCTGATGCTTCCCAAAACAACTTCATTTTACATGAACTGTTTTAAGTATGACTGAAAGGAAGCAGAAATTTGAACATGCGGCGAAACTGGACTAAAATGTCCCTGAAGGAACTGAGAACTGATCGTAGAAAACCCAACCATGAAACGTGTCCCTGAGGAAAACAGGCTGAAAAAGTCACTAAGGAAAACTTTACTCCAAGGTTACTTTGGTAACATGGATGAAAATCTCAAAAGGAAATTCTGAACTAAAATTTAATGAGGAAAACTAGACTTCAAAGTCACTAAATTACTGGAGAAAACTGAAATAAAATGACACTGAGAAAGACTACACTAAATGTCAGAGGGCGAGACCAGACTCAGCGGTCTGCGAGAGCACCGTCCAGACTTACATCAGCTCACAAAACAGCTTTTCATGTTCAAATTTGTAAATTATACATTTCAAAATATCTGCATTTTGTGTCAGGAGTTGACATTTTGTTGTCCAGAGAAAAGCAGGACCACATCAGCATGGCAACCAGGAAAAAGTTTTAAAAGCCTATCCCGCAGGGCGAGAGGCGGCACCAGTCTGCCACCGGGCTAACACGGAGAGACAAACGTGCTGAGAATCTCAGAAAATGTCGGATTCGTCCAGAAACACAAATCCACAGATACAAGGACGTGAATATTTCAAACTGCCATAACATGTGTTTTAAGGACAATTTGAGGACAATTTGAGTAATAAGTGAAAGGAGAAGGAAAACTGAAATACAGTGTCTAAGAGGAAGTGTTTCATTAAAGCTTGTCTTACAGATGGTCACCATAGATACAGGGTTTTTCTGTGTAAAGTTTAAATCGATGTTTACAGTATATTTCTATTTAAAGTTAATCTACAGACTTCCTCCAGCACTGATATCGAGCTGCCAGACATGTGCAGAGCAGAGTGCAGAATGATTTACCTCCAGACCTGCTGGTTCTGTTTAGCTAGCAGGAATTTGAGTTTGGGAAGTTGTAAAGCTCTGGGTGATCTTTTGTATTTATTGAATAATAAATAAAATTTCCGTCTGCGCTGAATGGCTTGGCATGCTCAAGATGCATTCAAAACCTCAAGAACTGCCATATCTGCCACTGTTCTGGCTATATATGTGTCAGTGTAAATTCGTCTCTCAGGTTATTTGGATGATGTAACAGTGCTGATTATTGTACGGACTGTTTTACTGGTCCCTCGGTTTTACTGGTTGGTTTTCTTTCAAGCTGACAAATCCTTTCTCCTCTAAGAATGCTGTGATTTGGCATGATTCTCTAATTATTAGTTTCTTATTTATTTCCTCAATAGGGAGTTTGATAAAGCTGCCAACTAGAAAAACTGCTGGCCCGGGCAACAAATCTACAGGGCAAATGTTTAAAAGCTGCAACAAGATTAAAAAAATATAAAAGAAATAACCACAAATAAAGTCAGGGTATTAAAAGAGATGCTAAATTAACAAAAATGATACTGAGTGAACAGGAAGGTATTCAAAACCATTTTAAAGAGATTCAAAATGACCAGAAAGATAAAATCTTTTTTTTTTTTAAATGAACACAAATAGATGCAGAATGACAGAAATAATACAGAAAGGCAGCTGCAAACAGATGCAAACCAGAAGCCTCTTGTCTCATAGTCTGTCCATGCAGCAGGATGCTCTAGGGGAGTATGACGGCAGTGATGTTTCTATCCGCATTTATTCTTGAGCAAGAAGCTAAAATCCAAATTCTCCCCATGGCTTGGCCAGTACCGTACAGCTGGCAGCCATCGATGTGTGAGTGTGTGAATGAAAGGAAAAGTGTGAGCACTTCAGATGAAATCACTGTAGTCCAGTTAAGTCCTGATGAAACTGGAGTTCTTTCTAATTCTTTTTTTCACATCCCTCTTTCTTACATTTATTATGAAGCAAAATTAGTTTTCAGAAATGTGAAAAACAAAAATTCAGAAAAAAATAATGTGATCATCTGAATGAAGATTCCAATCTGTGCATGTAAATGGGGAGTCTTCTTCACACAGAGACGTTAACCACAGACTTCCACGGGGTTTTGTGCTAGGGCCAATACTTTTTACATTATACATGCTTCCCTTAGGCAGTATTATTAGAAAACACTAAATAAACTTTAATTGTTATGCAGATGATACTCAGCTTTATCTATCCATGAAGCCAGAAGAAAAACATCAATTCGTTAAACTGCAGGAATGTCTTAAAGACATAAAGGCCTGGATGACCTCTATGTTCCTGCCTCTAAATTCAGATAAAACTGAAGTTCTTGTACTCGGCCCCACAAATCTTAGAAACATGGTGTCAAACCAGATACTTACTCTGGATGGCATTACTTTGGCCTCCAGTAACACTGTGAGAAATAATTTTTGACCAGCATATGTCCTTCAATGCGCGTATTAAACAAATATGTAGGATTACTTTTTTTGCATTTGTGCAATATTTCTAAAATTAGAAACATCCTTTCTCAGACTGATGCTGAAAAGCTAATTCATGCATTTATTACTTCTAGGCTGGACTACTGTAATTCATTATTATCAGGCTGTCCTAAAAGTTCCCTGAAAAGCCTTTAGCTGATCCAAAATGCTGCAGCTAGAGTACTGACAGGATGAGAAAGAGAGAGCAGATTTCTTCCATATTGGCTTCTCTTCATTGGCTCCCTGTTAAATCTAGAGTAGAATTTAAAATCCTTCTCCTAACATACAAGGTCTTGAATAATCAGGCCCCATCTTATCTCAAAGACCTCATAGTACCGTATCACCCCAATAGAGCACTTCGTTCTCAGACTGCTGGCTTACTTGTGGGTCCTAGGACCTTCAGAGTAGAATGGGAGGCAGAGCCTTCAGCTTTCAGGCCCCTCTTGATCAAGTTTATCGTTAGGGCTGGATCAGGTGACCTTGAATCCTCCCTTAGTTACACTGCAATAGGCCTCGGCTGTTCGGGGGTGGGGGTGGGGGGTCTATGATGTACTTTATTTTTCACTCACCTCTTTTCATGCTCTGTGTGTTTCTACACCGTTCTGTTTAATCATTAGCAATTATTAATCTCTGGCTTTTTGCCACTTTGTCTTTGCTTCCCTTTCCTACCCCCCCCCCCCCCACACACACACACACACACATATATCATCTGGATGTGTGGCCTTTTCCTTTCTCTTTTTCCTGCCTTTTTTCCCACCTGTCAGCTCTGGCATAGTTAAACTTTATTGTACCAATATCAATGATTAAATAAATAAATACAGCACAGGTGGAAAAAGACTAACAAAGGGAGCATTTTGTTATTATTTATTTATTTTATTATTGACAGGACAGGTCATTAAAAAATTATAAATACATCGAATTGAATTGAACTGAACTCACCTCTTTTTGCACCAACAGAAGCAACAATGTCAACAAAAGAAGTCAAGGGACTACCAAAGTTGTTAGGATCCATCCTCCTTTTTTTTATCCCAGCCCATCTCATAAATGTGAAGATATGACTGAATATGTAAAACCTGAGGTAATGCGACAAATTAATAAAGTCATTAAGGTAAATCCTCTATTGAACATGAAAGTGCATTACTCACCATTTACTAAACGTCAAACATGTCATTAGGATTCCAAACAAAAAATCAACCAATGCTGGCAGGTTTCATCCTCTGGTGACCATGACATGAGCTATTGTTCTGACCCAAACAGACTGAGAGGCTGACATGGTCTCCTGGATGATTCTTTTTAAAGCATGATGGTTGGGCTAAGGCTACTTGTCAATCTAATCTTCTGTGGATTGTGCGCTTCTTTAGTCACTGAGCAAAAGAGCTCTTATTGCAGCCTGGTATCATGCTCTTTTTGAGCAGTTATCAAAGGCACCAGGCAACAGTACAGGGTAAAACTCAAAAGAAAGGTCAGTATGATTGCACCAGTCATGCGTGATGGAAAGTAGAATGGGGAACAGACAGAAGTGTCTGGAGCTCAGGATATGAGACCGCAATGCCGTTGAGTTTTGCCAGCGTTGAAGCTGACGGTTTTTGGCACTGGAAGCTTTTTGGTTTCTGTATGTAGTTTTTTTGTAGTCCAAGTTGCATTGACCAGTCACTTAGGCTTCGGCTGCATGCAGTGAAGAGTAAACGAGGGAACAGATTTCCCAAAATGCAGTTTAGGCACATACATGAATTGTCTGATGCCAGTTTAGTCGTTAATTCGCTTTTTAAAAATGTTTCTGCATTTGTAAACAATGGACACAGAAAGACGTTTTTGGGCCCAGGATACTCTGGCTGCACCAGAAGCTCTGAAGTAGTAGCCAACAAAAAGAACAAAAGAACACAAAGTTCTGGAAGCAAATTGTTCAAGAAGTGAACAAGTTTCATACACACAATGTTCTGTGCCTCGCCAAAATCACAGAGAAACCCAACTGGGTCCAGTTTAGGCCATAAATTGGCCCCGAGTGTTAGCTGATGGGACATGCCCCAAATTTAAAATCATGTTTTTTTCCTGTCACATTGATTTTTTGGTTTGGGACTGACTGAAGTGTTGACTGGTATTGTGGGAGTTTATGAAAGTCTACATTGTTATTGTGGATGAATCAGACTTCTCTCTGATTGCAGATTACTTGAATGAATCAAATGCTTATTTATAACTATAATTTTTACTGTTCAGCAGCAAAAGTAAAACATCTGACCAAAAGATTATCAACTGGCAAGTCTTCTGAATTTATTGCCATGCAGAAAGTAGCGTTCAGTGCTTTCTGCTGATGATGTTTGCAGGAGCTGGAAAAATGTCATGACTTTCATGACGTAAGTTGTAATGAATGACTGCAACATCATGAGATCAGAAGCCAGGCCTTTCACTACCTAAGGCCCAGAAGACATTCTTTGTTTTGCACAAGACCAGGCGGCAGTCTTGAGTGATGACAAGCTGCGTTTTGTTCATGACTTTCACCTCAATCCAGCAGGAAGTCCAGGTTCCCACTCTGCTTTTACCATTTTGGTTATTCCACTGTAATCAGCAGCTGGCATTGTCTCTCGTACATGAAGAGCATTCTAATGAAGCTAAAGCCAAGACAAACTCCCCCAAAATTATTTTGGATGTAAAAAAAAAAAAAAGTTCAGTAGACACTAAAATCTGATGCTAATTCTCCTCATTCCTGCACGACTGACCTGTTTGACATGTGAAAGGTATCGTGTTGCGAATGAAGTTTTGAATATCAAATGAAGCCAAACTTAATTTCTGTCAGAAAACATGATGTTGTGCTAAACTCTGTGCCAGACAGGCATCAGACGCCACAAGGTACAAATACATGTACATCCATATTTAGCCTAAACTCAGACTAAACCTTCTTAAAACAGACTCTTAACATGTGAGGAGCATAAAACTTCAAGCATGTCTTCACTCAATCAGTACGTTTACTGAAGTACTACTCTTGTATGGTTTTAAGGAACTTCTACTTTACTGCAATATTCCTGCTACATTCTCCTGTTTACTTCTACTTTATAGAATTTACCCAACATATGTGGTTATGAGTTTGTTTTTCAGAATAAAACTTCACATGTAGTAAGAGTAACTCACTCTTATTTAAAATAAAATGCCAGAGATTATCAGAATGAGTGTGGAACTGGTAAGCGTAGATTGCACCAAGTGAGTGCATGCCAAAACTTTGAGCATCTGAGAGAGAGGGAGAATACCTGCCTAATACAAGATGCTATACACCATGGATGTTTTATAGGCAGCAGTTACTTCTCACCTTTTCGCTGTGCTTCAGTTGTTCTCCTTCCTACAGATTGGCCCATGATGAGCACTGCAGTGAGTACAAAACACTCACACAAAGAGGTCTGCAACATCAACTAGTCTCTCTATACTGTCAGATAAGTTGCATTAACATATTGAAATGTCTGTGAAAATACCGTTCAGGGGTCACTGTTTGTTTCCTATTGGTGGATCTGACTCAGATTCTCTCGTATGATTTTGATGAATGCATACAGTTTCACAAAACATGCAAAAAGAAAAAAAAATGACTACCTGGCACAGAAAATTGATTTAGGTACAGGCTGCTCCAGAAATGACAGTACTGTTTAGTATTCTTCTACAAAAGGACAGCGGTTACAGATTCCAGTTTTTTATTGCAGACTTGTTTGTAACAGACAGGCTGCACAGTGGTGCAGTGGTTAACACTGTTGCTTCACAGCAACAATGCACCGTGGCCGGGACCTTTCTGTGTTCTCCCTCCGCAGTTCCTGGGGTTAGGTTAATTGGAGATCCTAAATTGCCCATAGGTGTGTATGTGAGTGTGAATGGTTGTGTGTCTTTCTCCAGCCCACTGCAATAATGAAAAGGAGAAGTGGAAGAATCAAGCAGACCTTCTCTAGAGAAGACTTCCCAACCTCCAAGACCCTGATGTCTCCCTCTGTTTCTGACTGAAGACTTTGTTCTTATATCATTTTTATTATTATTTTTTTATTTATTTATGTACTTTATTGTCAAAAATCTATGTAACAAGGTTAGCACAGAAGTTTGAAATTGCGTTTGACCAGTCTCCAATGTGCAGTTAAACTAAACAACTAGATAGGACATTGATCATAATCACTCTCACTCACTCATCACACACTCACACACACACACACACACACACACAGTGCAGTGCAAACTAGCACAATGACAAAACATTAACATAGTAATATAGATATGTACAATAAATACACACTCACACACACACACACAAATACACACACACACACACACACTGTGCAGTAAAAAGACTAAAACACTAGACAATAAATACACACACATACATACATACACATAGCAGCAGAAGGAACAATCAGTTGTCATATAGGTTATGTTTTCAAGTATTTTGGATGTAATATGTAAGGTGCTAGAGTAAGTGCAAGAGGCATGGAAAGTGAATGAGATATGCATGGAATGTTCATTAGTGTCTTTGAATGCTCGTAGTAGTTTTCATCAGTGTGTTGATGAGTCTGATGGCTTGTGGAAAGAAACTGTTTCCTAGTCTGGTAGTACGGGATTGCAGGCTACGATAGCGCTTCCCTGATGGGAGTAGTGAGAACAGTTTGTGTGCTGGGTGTGTGGGATCTTTGATGATGTTTGTTGCTCTCCTGAAGCAGTGTGAGGTGTACAGATCCTGGATGGCTGGTAAGGGTGATCTGATGATCTTTTCTGCAGTCCTCACCACCCTCTGTAGTGCCTTCTTGTCTGCAGCTAGACAGCTGCCATGCCAAACAGAGAGGCTGCTGGTCAGGATGCTCTCAATGGCACCCCTGTAGAAGGTGGTGAGTGCAGGTGTGGGGAGGTCAGCCCTTCTCATCCTCCGTAGGAAGTGGAGTCGTGTCTGCGCCTTTTTGACCAGGGCGGTGGTGTTAGTGGTCCATGTGAGGTCATCTGTGATGTGCACTCCCAGGAACTTTGTGCTTTTCACAGACTCCACAGCACTGCCATTGATGATGAGTGGGGTGTGTATTTGTCGTTCTTTCCTGAAGTCCACAGTTATTTCTTTTGTTTTGTTGACGTTGAGAAGCAGGTTGTTCCTCTCACACCAGCTGATGAGTTGCTGTACCTCCTCTCTGTAAGCTGAGTCATCGTTGTCTCTGATGAGGCCCACCACTGTTGTGTCATCGGCGAATTTGATGATGTGATTCGTTTCGAATCTGGCACAGCAGTCGTGGGTCATCAGCGTGAACAGCAGGGGAGATAGCACACATCCTTGCGGCACCCCGGTGTTTATGATGGTGGTCGCTGAGGAGTTGTTACCAACTCTGACTGTCTGTGGTCTGTTTGTGAGAAAGTCCAGCAGCCAGTTGCACAGTGAAGTGCTGATGCCTATTTTACTCAGCTTATCCACCAGATGTTGGGGGATGACGGTGTTGAACGCGGAGCTGAAGTCGATGAACAGCATCCGTGCGTGACTGTTTTTGTGTTCCAGATGAGTCAGGCAGAGGTGGAGTGCTGTTGCTATGGCGTCATCAGTGGAGCGCTTGGGGCGGTAGGCGAATTGATATGGATCCAGAGTAGAGGGGAGGATGGATGTTAAGTGGTCCTTTACCAGTCTTTCAAAGCACTTCATCATGATGGGAGTGAGTGCAATGGGTCTGTAATCGTTTAGTGATGATGCTGGTGACTTCTTTGGTAGTGGTATAATGGTGGTAGCTTTGAAGCTTGCTGGTATGGTGGCTTGGTTCAGAGAGATGTTGTAGATGTCTGTGAGGACGTCAGTGAGTGAGTCTGCACAGTCTCTGAGCACACGCCCGGGTATGTTGTCTGGGCCTGCCGCTTTCCTGGGGTTCACCTTGTGTAGGGTCCTCCTCACGTCTGCTGGGTCCAGTTTAAGTGTTATGTTATCTTGGCTTACGGGGGCTTTTGTGGGTGTTGTTGTGTTTTCTTCTTCAAACCGGCTAAAGAAGGTGTTAAGTGAGTTGAGGAAGTCTGTGTTGTCCTCACACGGTGGGGGGGCAGGCCTGTAGTCTGTGACTGACTGGATGCCTTGCCACAGCTGTCTTGGGTCTTTTGTGTCTGTGAAATGGGAGTTGATTTTCTGACCATAGGCACGCTTCGCTGCTCTCACGCCCCGGTGCAGGTTGGCCCTGGCTGACTTGAGGGCCTCCTTGTCCCCAGACTTGAAAGCAGTGTTGCGTGCTCTCAGGAGCTCACGTATCTCCCTGGTGAACCAAGGTTTTTCGTTTGCTCTGACTGTAATGGCCTTGGTGACGGTTACATCTTCCATGCATTTTGTTATGTATCCGGTTACAGAGTCTGTGTATTCTGTGAGGTTGACGTGCTCATTGGTGGTGGCTGCCTCCCTAAAGACAGACCAGTCTGTGCTTTCAAAGCAGTCCTGTAGAGCTTCTGTGGCTCCCTCTGGCCAGGCTCTGATCTGTTTCACAGCTGGTTTGCTCCTTGTCAACCGTGGTCTGTAGGCTGGAATTAGCATAACAGAGAGATGGTCTGATGTTCCTAGGTGGGGGTGGGGAACTGCTCTGAAGGCCTTTCTGATGTTAGTGTAAACCTGGTCGAGCGTGTTTTCCCCTCTTGTAGCAAAGTCCACATGCTTGTGATAGTGTGGCAGTACAGTTTTTAAGTTGGCCTGATTAAAATCGCCAGCGATTATGCAGACCGAGTCCGGATGTGTGTATTGTAGTGTACTCACAGACTGATACAGAACGGAGAGTGCTTCCTTTGTGTTAGCGCTCGGAGGAACGTAAACAGCTGTGATGTTGACGGTGTTGAATTCTCGCGGCAGATAGAACGGGCGGCAGTTGAGGGTTAGAAACTCGATGTTCTCTGAGCAGTGGCTTGTGATAACTGCAGCGTTTGTGCACCAGTTGTTGTTGATGTAAATGCACACACCACCTCCCCGAGATTTACCTGTGTTGGCGTGGTTTCTGTCCGCACGGAATGTTGTTAGCCCTTCCAGTTGAATGGCGCCGTCCGGGACGGTGTTGTTTAGCCACGTCTCAGTGAGGATGATCGCATTGCAGTCTTTCACTTCCCTTTGTGTGGTTAAATCCAGTTTGAGGTAGTCCATTTTATTTTCCAGTGAGCGGACGTTGGATAAGAGAATAGACGGTACTGCAGTTTTGTGAGGATTCCTTTTCAGTCTGTTTGTGATGCCAGCACGACAGCCTCGTTTTCTCCACCGGTGCATGTTAGGTCTCCCCTGCTGCTTCAACTGCTTCCAGTTACGGCTGGTGGGGGAGGGGGAGCCCTCTGCCTTGGAGGTCTCGTTGTCTGGCTGGGGCATGACTCCAAGTCCGAGAAGAGTCTCCTGATCCGTGACAAGGTTTACTCCTGAAATATCCTTTGCGGCGTTGATATTTCTTAGTCCCAGTAATGCACCTCTGCTGTACATGATTCTCGTTGCAGACTGCGACGGTACGGACAACATATTTAACAAATAATGCACATCGCTATCGGGAGCTGACGAGGCCGCAGCCGCACCGGGCGCCGCCAGAGCAAAATGATTCAAGTTCACCTGCCCCCACTGATGAAAACTGCATCCAAACACTATCACATTTACTACAGCATGCTCTCTGTGGAGGAATGGAGCAAGCTTGGAAAACTTATTTTGATTGAATTAAGTGCCATTGTGTAATCAGGTACCTGGTTCTCTTTAATACACCTGAAAGCTCTGCATCATCTTGGCACATTTAGCTGAGTCCAGTATACCTTCATCTCCTGCGGGACAACTAACAACTGCCGGGTGCTGCCCCTCTGCAGGCTTGCTGAAGTTGGCCGATCCACAGAAAGTGGGCCTTTGTGGAGGGAAGCCTTAAAGAGACGAGTTGAAACAGCTTGTTTCAGACTGAGGCTGCATGAAAGGCAAATACTGTATGCTCTGAACTGTGAATCATACAAAAGCTACTCTACTAGAGTCCAAGAATAACGCTGTGGGGCTGGAAGTGAACAGATCTCCACTACATTCTGGTGAGAAAACTTCTGTCCCATTTTCTTAAAGCAGAACTTCAGTATTTTTACATAATAGACAGTTGTACTGGCGCTTTTGCTTAGGCCTGCAGTATTTTTGTCACAGGTGTTAACAGCACATACATGCAAACTTTCAAACAGATCACCTTCCTCTGTGTGCCTGTAAGCTGAAACACACACACACACACACACACAGAGGAATACAGTAGAAATACTGTACTCTGATGTTTTAGGGAGCTTTGACACACAGTCTGCTTTGCCAGGAAACACTTTAATGAAACCTAGAATTTAACTTCATTGCCTTCTCGCTTCTCTGGATTAGTCCTTCACCTCAAGGCCACATCTCCTCTCCTTCTCTCGTTATGCACATGGAAGCGTTTGCAAACCTGACTGTCGACACATTACCGTCTTTACCTGTCTGCTGCTCCAAACCTTCTACTGTTTCCTCTGGGTGATGTTTTCCTAAGTAAGTGCTCACAAAGGATAAAATATCAGACTGGCTGCAGCTGGGGTTAAAGGAGTTATGAAATACATGATATAAAGAGCTGATTATATCCCTGATTTGGCCTCGATGGCTGACCGCCAATCCTGTGGGTTGTAGTTCATCTCTGGTCGGTCATGATTATATGAAACAGGTTTTATAAGTTTTATGACAAAAAGTGTCAAGCAGAGGGCAGGAATGGTCTGACCACAGACTGCAAGGGGAACAAGTTGACAACTGCCAAGAAATGAAGCCAGAATCTTTGGATCGCCTCCTGGTGGCTGGCTGCAGTATAAGTCATAAACCCCACCCCCTCCATCAGTTTGATGTTTGTTCATGTGCTTATGTTTATGATAAGTGTGTTAATCATTTGATGATGTAAAAACTGTGGTCACGATCGACACCTGCTCTTAGTGAAGTAGTCCCACCTGTCGACCTCTGCACAGAACTTTACATGAGAACATGGAAGTAATGGTCCTCTCTCTGATCTCATGATTTATCACGATCATCTGTTTCAAACCCCTAAAGCCATATTTTTAGACATGAGCTTTGGGTAGTGTTGGAAGAATCAGGTCTGGACTCGTCCACGGTTGTCCTTCCTTACATAGAACAAAAAATATTCAGACACAGGAGCTTCCTGCATAGATCCCACAGGAGGCAACACATGTGACAGCCACCTGCCAGATCTGAACTGTTCAATGGCTGCTGCTGGACGGTGTCATTTGTACTCTAATGACACGTACAACTTTACAACAGTGGGATTCCATGTGTGCGATTCGCCCCATAGGGCAACAATCAATGTGGAAGCTTCTGGATTCTTACAGCTCTGAGGTCTAGAGACGTCCAGGGCTGCAGCACCTGTGTGAAAACTGCTTTTTGCAGTAAATGATATCAGCTGATAGTTTAAGGGTTCTCGAGGACCACGGCGACTGTTTTCCTGAACATTTTTTGCTCGGTTGACTAAAATTGAAAAGTCTACTCTTGGATTTTGTTTCTTGGTGGAATCTCATCATAAATGTGTTGCCTTTTAGAAGATGTTGTTACTTTTTATTGCCACTTTCTTTTCCAGCCTTTTGATGCCCCCATCACAACTTTTGAGACGTGTTGCAGCTAATATTTCTAAGGAAATAATAAAATATCTCAGTTTACATATTTGAACGTTTTCTATGATCTATTGTGAATAAAATATGGGTTTGTGGGATTTGCAAATTGTTGCATTCTGTTTTATTTTACGCAGTAGTGCAACTTTTTCGGAATTGGGGGTTCATTGCATTTCTCAGCCTTGACCTGAAGTAGAGACTAAAAGTCACACTATCCTGGTCTCTGCTGCTTCATTTCTTATGACTTATGTTATGGCTAAAAACATATTTCCTCAATCATCTTCTTACCAAACATAAAGACCAGAGAACACATATTTGGCTGGTTTGGAGAATTAGAAGTGATGCGAGCATGCACAGAATGGGCATCATTTAAATCTTCTTCTGTATAAAAAAAACCAACTGAGCAGCACCTACTCCAGCCAGATATTATAAGAGGAACGGGTGATAAAGATACATAAAGAGAATATAAATGTAAAGGCAAAACGGATGCTGCGGACACGCAGCTTGTGATATGATGCTTCAGATTATTGTTAAGCATGTGAATCATTAGTTAATTTATTAATTTTCCCCTCAGCGAGTTTTCAACACTGTAATTTATTTTGTAATGTGATGGCTGCACATTAAAGCTCCGCCCCTTGTAAAAGATTACTCAGGTATGACTCCGCCCCGAGGCCTTGGGAGGGGAACCCCCTTCAATTTGTGGCCAGATCCAAGAGTAAAGCTGGCGTGGCAGCTAACTGGGATCAAGCATAAAAACATATTTGTACATTTTCTGCATCATCAGCTGAATGTATGACACTGTGACGCAGACTGTGTGCACTGCTGTAACTTTACTGCACTTTATTCTCTGGTTTTTGGTGTTTGCTGAACGAGCTGGTGACCTTTTTGGTTACAGTCAGTCAAATCTTACCAAGTTTCCCCTCCTTGTTGCTCAGAGGTCTTCTTGGGTTTCTTTCTGTATTTGAAGGTGTTGACCTCACTCAGCAGAATTTAAGTTGTGATTTGGTGCTATATCAATAAAATGAAAGTGAATTAAATACCTTTGGTGGTTGGTGTATTATCTTACTTGCAGTAATGACATGTTTTATCAATTGTTTCTGCATTCTCCATATTAGAGTTTTTGTGGCGTCTCATGGCGAGTTGTGTTTTTGTTGCTAAAATGTAAACATCACATCTAAAGCCTGGTTCAGTCCTGCGTGTTGTACGTCACTGCCTCACTCAATAGCAGCAAGCGGATCGTGTTTCACAAACACTCACACAGACAACATGCGTGCTTATAGACACTTAATACGCTGTGGTGTGCTCATGCTCACGCGCACACACACACACACACACACACACACAGTTGGCTTCAAACACACAGCTGGAGCAGCTGTGCTGCTTAGATCATCAGTTTGTACAGCAGGCTGGTACCCTGTCCTGCGTCAGGAGGTGTTAGCGGTAACATTAGCCAGGGGGGTGGAGGAAGGAAGAGCCAGGGGCTGGAGGCAGGAGGAGGATGGGGAGCGTGAAAGAGAAACAGAAAGAGAGAGTGAGGTGGAGTGCTAACATAACCCACAGTTTCAACGTGTCATTTCTGTTGTTGTTTTAGCCCCACCATTTAAACACTCAGGAAATCAGGCTGTCTTAGCAGGAGAGCCGCTCTGCCACCACACACTCACACACCCTTTCCTCTCTCCTCTGTTTGCACATCCCTTCTTGCCTCTTTTACCTTTTGCAGGGCAGCAGATGTGGACTGAGAGGAGTGAGGTTAGGTCAGCAAATATGTAATGACCACGGTGCTGTTTCATCGCCTGTATATCTGCCAATCTTTGCTAAGCACTGCATACACAGGGGCCACTGTGACAGTCCACAGCTCATACTACTGTAGCTGAGCGAACCTGCATTCGGTGCTTCAGTTTAAAGCAGGAGTGCATGGAAATAAATTCAGCCCGCTGCTTGTTGTGGCCTTTGGTATTAGTTATATAGGTCACTGATTGGTTTCTAAACTCCATATTTTGAAGCCTCACTGTTATCATATTTACTGTCACTATGTTGAAGTTAGATGTAAGCAGAATTGGAGAAGAGAGTGGAATGCCAAAACATCAACCTGAGGAAGGAAGGTGCATCCATAAACTCTATGAGTGCAATGCATAGATTGATATAATACATGCTAAATAACACTTCTGCTCCCCAAAACTGGAGCACGGACTGGAACTGAGGTCCGGCTCAGAGACTGCACATAGCTGATGTGAACCTGCAGCTACACCCATCTGTGTCACCATCTACCTGTCAGTCAAATAGGCCACGTCCCTAATAATGCAAACTTTAACCCTTATTATTAAAAAAATAAAAATAAACACTATTATAGTGTCGCATGTTTGGGTTTCAATTAATTTGGTCCCTGCAAGACTCACTTGGTTTGTAGTGAATGTGTTCACAGCAATAAATAAATCACAAGTTTATATTCTATGTTTGTTGGTGGCTTACAAAACACACAGGACTGCCAATGCTGCAAACCAAGGAAACCACAAAAAAAGAAAAACAGGGAACGTGTCTCTGATGACACCAGTGAACACAACAGGATGCAGGCAGGGCTCGACCACGTCAGAGATTATTTAATTTGGCATCCCTCTCGGTTCAGTTTTAAGGCGAGTAAGGCAGAGTTCTGGAAAGTCCTTCATTGCGGCATTTTTAATTCTGACAAGCTGCATTTTAATCCTGTTACACCAGGTCTGGCACCTACGACCAGCACTGGGAGTTTCTGTGCTGGTGCCACTGGTCAATCATATTACTCTCAACTATTACATACAGCACCAATTTCCAGCCAGAACTACTTGCAGCCCAGATGTAACATGGAAAGATTAGCTCAACTAATCTGAACAAATACTAATTAGAGTTTGAACAAATTAAAGCCCAAATAGTGGCCCAAGAAAAATTAGCAAGTGAGCAGGAACTTTTTTAAATGCTAATTTCCAGCTCCATACTTTTCGACTGGAGTAGCTTTTCATGACTCATGGTTAAAAAGATTTATTAATTTTTTTTCTTTGGGAAACCACTCAGTTCACCCTCTGTCTGAAAAAACTGTTACGCACTTTCCCTTCAAGCCAGCTTTCTTCTTACTGGTTGCTGCGCACAAACAGAAGGTTTGAACAGCAGGTGAGTGGGCATTCAGTCAGGGCATTTGCTCTCAATGAAGCAAATAATGATAATATTATTTTGTATTTAGAGCAGCCTGAAGGCTGAGCCTTTGGATCACAGGGATTACTGTGATACCGCACGGCCGAAGCTGCCTGTCTGTTTCTGCGACTGTCAACAGCTTTTGCTAAATACACCAGGTGTGGTAAAAAAGTTCTGAGTAACGATCCATAAAAAACTTTAACTGATTTGAATTTGGCCTCAAAATCTTCTTCTGCATGTGCATATAGACTCCAGCACATGCTATGATCAGTTCTCTCTTTGGAAGTCCTTTAATGACCACCTAATTTTACCACAAACTTCTGCTTCAAACAGAGACAGATTCCACGTGATGGCTCTTTAGTCTTTAGATGGAGAGTCCACAGTTTCCAAGCCTGAAGACAGCCGGTCAAGTGAGGAGCAAGACCAGGAGGATAATCGTCCTTATTTCCAACATTTCTCAGGTTGTGAATTCCTCAGGGTGGCGTCCTACTGTGATATTCTGAGGATATTCTCTTAAGGAGTGCATTCAGACCTGAGCTGCGGTTTGTGTTACAGAACCATCTCATGCTGGGTCAGAGCGAAAACTTTGGATTTTTATGACCAACAAATTGAAGGACAT
The DNA here is from genome assembly GCA_024447675.2 of Pterophyllum scalare. NCBI lineage: Eukaryota > Metazoa > Chordata > Actinopteri > Cichliformes > Cichlidae > Pterophyllum > Pterophyllum scalare. The sequence goes on along the minus strand of JAMQGT020013219.1, from coordinate 54,245 downwards.
TTAGATATGCTGGAGGAAATCCAGCGGTCATCACAGAGGCACAAATACAAGTGGACTTAACAGGACCTCCACTGAGGGAACAGCAGCTGCACCGATAACGGCCCAGGGCTGCACGAGTAGATGATCCTGAACGTTAGATTCATTGATTTAAATCAGACACAACTTTTGAATTTTATACTTTTTTTCTCAGCACATTTGGTTCATTGGTGTTTGTTCTTCTGCAGCTTAGAACCAAAGTGAGGACAGCTAACTTGGTATTATGCAGTTAATAAGAAGTTTAACCAATTAAAGCAAACTCTTCTTCTTTTTTTATTTTAGAACAAGTTCCCACACATGCTGAGCATTTGCTGACTGGGGGTGTCACAAAGATGAACACGGAGACAGCTGGCTCACCAGTTGATCTGCGTTTGAACCATCGTGGTACAGTACCAGTTAGTTTGACTTTACCAGTCATGTGTTTTTGGAAGAGTACATGAAGTGAGGTTCAGGTTAGAGGTATTACCAGTGCACAGTGCATCGTGTGTCCCTCTCAAATGAGTGGAGAAAGGAAGAAAATCACCAGGTTGAATAAAACAGTGAGAAAAGCTTAAAGGTTCAGTACACAGACCCCCCAGGAGGACCCCCATCTGTCTCCATTTATAAACTTTTTAACCTAATCAGAGTGTACTTTCTTTCTCTTCCAGATCGCATTACTGTACAGCAGCATGTGCTTATTTCATTAAGAAGTTAATTGTCTCTGAATCTAATCTAAAGCTGCAATCATCTGTTGCAGGTCAATTTAATGGCTCCTGTATTTTAGTGCTAAAAAGGTTCTTAATGGCCCTGACTCTTTCAAACTGAGGCCATGTGGGAACAAGGTTCTCACACACTTTGGTAAGACGTTCACAGACTCTTTGTCCTGCAGTGAGAGCAGCTGATGGAACAGAAACACACCATATAATCACACACTTTACTATGTGTCTCTGAGGAGAGGCAGGACCTGCATATGTGTGCTTGTCTAGCCTTTTTAGTGAGGACCAGGTTGAGTTTTAGACCATCAAAACCCAACAAATATATATATATGTATGTATATATATATAAACCCAACAATCAGATGACCCCCTATGAGGAAGTACTTGGAAACTATAGAGAGAAAGAACCCCCATGTAACAGGAAGAGACTACAGCAAAACCAGGCTGAGGGAGGGGCAGTCATATGCTGTGACCAGTTGGGGGTCAGGGGAAAAGCATAGAGATCAGTGGGATATGAATGCATGGAGAGTAAAGAAGTTTCAGTCCTCCAGCAGTCAGAGTCTATACCACGTCCTTCTACAAACAAGCCTTGCCAGTCTGCAGCCATCTTCAAGTGCTTCTGGCCGCTTATTTGATTACCTGTTTTGAAGTATTATCAACATTACATTTAATTTCAGTGGTCACCGGGTCATATAAATGCAAATATAGAATCAACTCAGATTTAAAAAAAAGAAACATTTGAAAAATTTGCTGACTTCCCAAGCTAAGTTTCTTAAAAAAGCTTTTTCTCCATCCATCCTAGCACGGTATTCCAGTCAGCCATTTCCCTACTAACACTTTCCAGTTCTTCCTGGCTCTTGAGGAATCAGAAGGCGCTGCTAGGCTAGACATGACATATAATCTCTCCAAGTTCTGGGTCTTCTCTCATTTGGGTGAGAACACCTCCAAGGGGGGGCACGAAGGTAGCATTATATTTAAATGGCTGGCTCTTTTTGATGTGAAGAAGAAGAAGAAGAAGCGACCTTACTCCAAGCTCCTTCCAGATGTCTGGACTCCTCATCCTGTCTCTGAGGCTCAGCCCAGCCACCCTATGGAGGTGTCTCATTTTGACTGCTTGTATCCACAGCCTCATTCTTTCAGTCACTACAAAGAGCTGATGACCATAGGTGAGGGCTGGAATGTACATTTAACAGTAAATCAAAAGCTTCACCATCACCATCCAGCTAAGGAGAGAGCAAACCTTTTTTCTTTTCATATGGAAGTTCTAACACCATCTTTGATCTTACAGAATTCTTCCAGAGATTTCAATTCAGTACTATTCATAATAGTGTCTCTGGTCAGTATCGAAACAATGAGGGATGGTTCAGGGTCACCTGATTCAGTCCTAACTGTAAAATGATCAAAAAGGAAAGCTAAAAAAGGCATAATTTTACAAGTAGGACAGGGTCTGTCTCCTGAACCCAAACTGAAATTTGGTGCTAAAGCTGGCTGTCCAGAGTTATGGCTTTAAACCCTGCCTTCCCTAACCTGCCTCCAAACCTAATCTAAATCTTAAGCTCTACCTAAGCCTATTCAGTTATTCAGTGCATGATACAGGGATATGGCTTAGGTCCTCCAAGGGAAGTCATTCCCTTTAACATTACTGTGTAAACAGACTTCTGTCCCCTCGACATGAAGGAATACAAGAACACAGACGCAGTGTACTGCAGGCAGGATGGCGGCGTGGCAGCCATTATTTATGTCTGCTTTCTTTACCGAGGTTTCTCACAGAAACAGGAGCCAAGCAGGAATCCAACACTTCCTCTCCACCTGTCATTTATCACTCTTTACTAATACAAAAACACACAACCCTATTTTGTGTGATTGTCTGTGTCTGCAGTTGTGCAGACACAGACAATCACACAAAAAACAAAAAAAGGTGTCTTTGGAAAACAGGCACAATGGTGCCCCCTCAGAAACGTGAATGCACAAGTGGAATATATTATCTCATCCATGGGGTACCTTCTTTTTCTCTACAGGCCATCTCAGGCTTGGACCATTTTAAAGAGCGGATGCTCATTTACTGCTCATGTAAAACCAGTGTGTGTGCTGGCACTTCTAACGGTCTAAGCATTTAAAGCATTTCAAACCTTCAGTCCCAAACCCAACTCCAAACTGCACCTGAACCTAAACTTAACCTTGAACGAAAGGTTAGTAATAATATTTGATTCACAAAACTATAAAGCATCAGGGGTTAAAAAAATAAATGAAAATGAAAAACTAAATAATACAAATAAATAAACCTGTGCTGACAGCCAAAAAGTTTCAGTTTATTAACCCACTCCCAGTATTTGGTTTAATGATCAGCTCTCAGTTTATCAACGTACTTATTAATATATTTCCTTTTATCGGTGCCTTATGCTTATTAAAACATTTCCCTTCTTTCAAAGTTCTTAAAAAGTGGGTTATAAAGTTTCCTCGATTTAGTCATCTGTTACCACAGTTGAATAGTCTGTGCTCTCTGCTTATCAAAACCTTTCCTTGATTTATTAATCTGTTTCTGCTAGCTTCCAAAGGTTTCCTGTATTTGTTTTAAAAATTCCTTTTCAGTTAATGAATTGTCACGTAGGGGGCTGTGTGCTGGGAGGGGTGGACACAAATGGAGGACACGGAAGACAGAACTAAACTTAAAACCTGCTTTATTGGCAGAAGGCACCAAAGAACAAAAAAACCCAAAATCTCAACCAAGGCTGCAAGAAAAGGTAATACATCAAGCCTGGGAGAATAATAGAAAAACAAATCCTTAAACTCAAAAACACACAGCAAAGAGGGGGACCACTGAGGGTAACAATGACGACAGCGCAACAAAGAACAGAGGAAAACTGAGGGCTTAAATACACACAAGGGGATTAGGGCAAGTGAAAACACCAGGGGACGACAGGTGAACCACATGACCCTAATGACACAAGGGAAGCAAAACTAAAAACAAAGCACAGGGAACACAAGACTGTCAAAATAAAACAGGAAGGGACTCAGGAGAACAGAGACGCAGACTTGACACAAGGAACCACAAGGAACTAGAAACAAACTAAAACCCCACAACAAAAGAAAACCCCCAGAACAGACAAATTAAAGCCAAACCAAAAACACACAGGGTCCACAAACCATGACATGAATACATTCCCTCAGATATGTTTTTTTAAAAAAAATCTCTTATCACAGACAGTGACATAAATGACTTTGTAAAGTACAGCTGTGTAAAATGTAAATAAAACAAAATGTGATGATTTGCAAATCTCATAAACCCATATGCTATTCACAATAGAACACATCAAACATAGCAGATGTTTAAAATGAGACATTTTACTATTTCATGAAAAATATTAGCTCATTTTGAGTTTAATGGTGGCAGCGTGTCTCAAAGGAGGTGGGATGAGGGAAACAAAGGCTGGAAAATAAGTGATGCTAAAGAGAAACAGCTGGAGGAACATGTTTTAGCAACAGGTTGGTAACAGGATTGGTTATAAAAAAAAGCATCTTAGAGAGGTAGAGTTTTCAGAAGTAAAGATGGGCAGAGGTTATCCAATCTGCAAAAAGCTGTGTCTATGAGCAATTTGAGAATAATATTTTTCTATATAAAATTGTGAAGAATTTGACTATCTCATCATCTACAGTAATAATATCATCAAAATTCAGAGAATCTAAAGAAATCTCTGTGCATAAGGTCCAGAGCAGAAAATCAGCACTGGATAGCTGTGATCTTAAGGCCCTCAGACAGCACTGCTAAAAACAGGCCTGATTCTGTCCTGGAAATCACTGCATGGACTCAGGAACACTTCCAGAAATCACTGCGTGTGAGCACAGTTCACCGTGCCATCCACAGATGCAGGTTCAAGAAGCTATAAGTGAACCTGATCCAGAAACACCACCATCCTCTCTGGGCCAAAGCTCATTGTAAACGGACGGAAGCAAAGTGGAAAAGTGTTCTGCTGTCACACAAAAACACGGATGCTGCATCCTCTGGACTGAAGAGCCGAGGAACCATTCGGCCTGCGTCTCTGATGGTATGGGGGTGCGTCAGCGGAACTGGCAGCTGGCACATCTGGAAAGGCTCCATCAGTGCTGAAAGGTATAAACAGGTTTCAGAACAACATGTGTTCCCGTCCAGATGACATCTTTTTCAGGGAATGCCTTCACATTTCAGCAGGACGATGCTAAACCGCATACTGCAGCTATTGCGACAGCACGGCTTCACAGTAGAAGAGTCCGGGTGCTGAACGGGCAGTCCAGACCTTTGACCAGCTGAGAACATTTGGAGGATCAAGAAACCAAAAATATGATAAAGCAGACCCAGGACTGCTGAGAAGCTAGAATCCTCTATCAGACTGAATGGGATAACATCCCCCTCCTGAAAGTCCAGCAGCTGCTCTGCTCAGTTCCAGATGTTTTTTCAAAGCAGAGGCGATGCTGCACAGCGGGAAACACGGGGCTGTCACAACTTTTTTGAGACATGTTGGTGCCATCAAATTCAAAATGAGCCAATACTGCTCATTTTGAATTTGATTTCTTAGTTTAAACATTTGATATGATCTTTTGTAAATAAAATATGGATTTGTGAGATTTGCTAATCATTGCATTCTTTTTTTATTTTTACAGAGTCCCAACTTCTACGTCTGACCAGCACGCCTCAGGAAACAGAAACAGACTGCTGGGTTTCTAGTAACTTCCTGGGAGGGTTATTCAAAGCTTTAGATCAAGGTCACAGATAGGAAAAGTGTGTGTGTGTGTGTGTGTGGTCAGGTGAGGTCAGAGCAGGGAGTAAAACTTCAGACTGACTGCAGAGGAAGCAGCAGAAACCAGACCTGGCGTTAGCAGCTCGTTTGTGTCTCATAACTCAGCGCTGCAGTATTATTGTAAGAGTTCGTGTTCAGCATCGATCTGACGCCACTGATCTCACTTCCTCCACGAAAATCCACTTGACCTTGCACTTTTCCCTCTTCACACTCTTTTCCTTACATTTCTCTTTGTCTTTCTTCTGAAGTACCACTTCATTTTCCGCCCTTGAACAATATTTGTCCACGAGGTCCCGTCTCACATTCAGGCTGAGGTGTCAACAGTGTGACTGTGCCGTTAATTAATGTGACCTTCACGACTACAACGTGACAGAAAATCTTCACACAAAGACACTTGCAACTGAGACACATTTAAAACTGAAACTGATGGACGGGCAACTCAAACATTACCTCACCTAATGGTTTAGTTTCAGTGTGATGGAAAGCAAACGTTTAAAATCATCAAATTTTTTTTAGCTCATTTGGCCAAAGGACTGATAAGCTCATGGCATGGCAAGACATCTGTTGTCCATCCATCCGTTTGTCAGTCCATCCATCCACAGTTCACAAAACTGCCACACCTGTAGCATTAGTCAGATTTTAAATGAACACTGATCACCTAACAGGTCTTCAGCCAAACCGTGCTCAAGGTCAAAAACATATTGGTTGTTTTCAGTGGATTTGAATTCTTGCAGATATTATTATCCTCCTCACTACAGTCATAGCTTTTTGTGGTAGTTTGCTCTGTGTGGAGTTCCAGTAATGTTTGGCTGACCTAAGGCCCAGGTCATACATTCATTCTCTTCTGCTTATCCTGTTCAGGGTCAACACAGAGAGACAGACAGCTGTTCACACCTACGGGCACTTTAGAATCACCAATTAACCTCACCCCAGTAACTGCATGTCTTTGGACTGTGGGAGGAAACTGGAGTACCTGGATAAAACCGACACAAACACGGGGAGAACCCGGCCGAGATGGAATCAAACCTAGGACCTTCTTGCTCTGAGGCAGCAGTGCTAACCACCACACAACCGTGTTGCCCAGGAAATCTTTCATGTGATGCAATAATGCTCTACATCCACCTGTCGAGCGGAGGATTATCTGCTCTCAGATCTGTTCTCCTGCCTCTCATGTTCAGCTTTAAGTTTGCACTCACACGTCACACACTGCTTCACTGAGCCACTTAATTTCATATTTGCGCTGCTCTGTTTACTACACATAGAAAGCCATTTTCTGGCCTTTGTTGGCTTTAGAATCTTTCATGTTGCTATATTTTATAGCCTTAATATTTTTTATTTAAATGTATGTGTAATTTTTTTTACTGAATTTATTTAGAATTTGAAATACGTTTTTACCTTATTAAGATGTTTGTTTTGGTATATTGTATTTATGTTGTTGAGTTACAGTCTACTTCCAGTACTGCTCGTTTTACTTCATTTTTTTGCTGCTGTAACGAATAAGTTTTGCAACTTTTTATTAAATCCAATCTGAAATGGGTCATGCTTTAAGTTTCAGTACTTTACGTATATTTTTAAGCTTATTTAAGTGTTTTTTTTTGTTTGTTTGTTTGTTTTATTGTGCAGTATTGCTGTTTTAAATTCTTCCAATAAGCGTTATTAAAGCGGACCTTTTCTTCGCTCGGCGGATTTCTGCTCGGACAGTTTTCAGGGCTGGACGGATTCCGTTGACATTGCTGTTGTTACCAAACCAGGTTTCAGTGTAGGAGGCTCCGTGAGTCTGCAGCCCGCTCCCCGGCTCAAACAGCGGGTCTCCGTGCAGTCATGTACCGGCGGCCGCTGCAGTTCGCCGCCAGAAGCGTCGCTCATATGTACGCCTGCAGGGTCGCGTCCGCGGGGAAGGTAAGTAGCGCCCCGCTGGCGTTAGCTTAGCCGGCTAATAGGTAAAGCAGTTCAGTGATGTGGGAGAAGACAGCGGGGGCGGAGGGGGGCTGACAGCTGAGGGGTGAGCACCTGTGAGCGGCAGGTGACGGAGTCAGCGCTCGTTTCTGTGTGTTAAAGACTCGGAGCTCTGGGTCTCCGAGCTCTCATTAAAGGTTAATCCGCTCTTCAGCGGCTTCCTGGAGGTGAACTTGACCAAGGCCCCCCAACAGTAGTTCTCACCTGTTCGCTCCCAACTTTAAACTTTTATTCATTTATTTATTTTTTGACCGAGAAATGCCACAAAGACAACACTTTAAAACCCAGGCCTGATATTACATGTCAGCTAAATGCATGCTCTTTAAATGACCGTAACTCCTCAACAACGAGAAAATTCAGACCTGTTTCTAAAAGAGGAGGAGACGAGCTTTACGGTACGTCACAGCGATGCTTCACACACAGGTAAGGGTGGACGCACGCGGAGCAGAGACAGGTGTGCGTGGAGACGCAGACACGTTGGGATTTCCAAGTTTGTTTGTTTTTTTTTACTCTAAATTGAGAGACAAGGAAAAGGTGAAAACTAGAAAACCTTCCAGAAGGTTTATAAAGGAGGACAGGGACAGAGTTCATCTGGAGCAGGTTCACCTAAACAAGAGCAAGTAAAAATAAGAAAATGGCAACTTTGCTAGAGCCAAGTTTCAGCTTTGTGTGAATAGTTTTATCTGTAACATTATTTTTTAGATTTGATCATCAAAAGGACTTTTAGTTGTAGTTTGAAGCCGGTCACCATGCTGTCGCTGGAAAGCTGAAGCAGATCCTGATGTGGTTAGATTCAACTCATTGTCATTGTGTACACAACGCAATGAGCGTTCCAGATCACTCATCCAGAGACGAGCATCTGTGGTCATGCAGCCAGAGACCGGCGCTACCGTTTAAATGGGCAATGTGGATTAAGTGTCTTGCCCAAGGACACAATGCCAGCACAGGGACAGGGGCTCGAGCCGGCAACTCTCCGGCTGCAAGGCAAGTGCCTACCCACTGTGCCACTGCCACTTAAATCCCCAGCCACTGAGGTTTATCTCAACAATAACCCATGTTGTCAGGGACAGGAGACTGCTTTACTACCATTGGCCCAAAGATGCCTGGACATCCGAATATCAAAGTGAAAATATTTGGGAACCTGAGAGAGCAACATTTTGCATATTTTAGTTCATATTTCAAGTTGATGTCTTACATTGTGTTCATGTTGAAATTCAGTTTCCACTTAATTAAAATCCTGAAAAGGAGAAGGCGTTTCTGGTTCTTGTATACATTTTTGTTTTTCTTTGATTGGTAAAGTTTTTTTTTTTTGGACATGTACAGTACAGCATCTGTTTTCAGAATGATGACGTACTTAGCTAATGAGGCACCTTTTAACTAAACCTTTGCCGGTGGTTGTGTTCAGAGTTCTCAGGTGTTTGCTGTTCTCAAAGGATTCTAAAGGATTATGAAAACTGTCTAACTCTGGTGAGAACAACAGGAAGTTAACACAGAGATGAACACAGATGAGACGATCTGTGCTGAGAGTGGGAGGCGGGACAAGTGGAGATGTTTCCTGTCTTGAAGAAAAATCTGAAAAGCCAAATTAATAACCAGCCCAGCAAATGAAACGGCCGAAAGTTTGCGTACAGCCCCACTTTATTTCTCTTTGCTTTCTTCTCTTCTCCTTCTAGGCGTTTGATCAGGAAGCCTGTTTCAGAGCTCTGGCAGCCTGTCAGCAGGCTGGTGTCTCCTCTCCGTTTGAAACGCCGTGCCGGACGCTTCATGTCGCCACTCAGGTAACATCACACACAGGCGCATGACAATGACTGTACTCCGGGCTCCCAGCAGTCAGAGGGTTTACGAAGGACGCTTCAGTGCAGTTTGATTTTAAATGCAAAATTATCATCACCGGATGTCTAAATGAGACTAGCGGGGAGCTGGAGCTAACCGCAGTGATTTAGTCACGTCTCAGTCATTAACCAGTTTCATCCTTTGTTACTTAAATTAATAATCAGTATATACTTTGTCCAATAAATAACAGAGCAATAATTAGCTGCCTCTTCACTCTGTCTCTCATCCTGTGGATGGATTCCAGCTCCGCCATCTTGATCTGCATTTTGTGAAGGTAGTTCTTGTTATTCGCTCAGAGCCTACTGCAGTGTGGCCAGGGCACACTTTTCCCCCACTCAGATCTACATGTCCCTGCCTCTGCTAAATAATTTTTTATCCATTTTCACTTTTCATTGTCTCACAAAGCACTGTATCGGTGTGAAAACTACCGCTAACTAAATAACAGCGACATGAGAATGATTCGGTATGCCTGCTGAGCGTCACTGCTGCTGTAAAACACGTTATGAGCTGAATGATTTTTACATATTAACACTCAAACTCTAAAGTTTAGCAGCTGATCTCCGTGATTGAACCGGGTTGCCTCCTTCTTTTTCCTGACTTTTTCCTGGAAACTTTCTGTACTGGAATATAGATTTATTTTTAAATTGACAACATTTTGTGCTGATGCATTTTGAGATTATTTTTATATTACATATCGAAGTTTAATGGCACAGCTGGCTAAATAGCGATGAGTGGAAGGGGGATTTAACTGGCACATTAAACCGTCTGCATACTGCACATATTAATTTTATTAAGTTAGAGTTGTTAACACTGTGGCTATTTCATTCAAGTTCTGAAATCTTTTAATTCAAGTTCATAATTATTCTATAACTGTTAACACTGACTGCAGTAACAAGCTTCAGAGTCTGTGGTAGAAGTTGCACTCTTTGAATATGATGATTTTGTTCTGTGAGTTTTAATGTAGAGTCACATTTTCCTGGTTGAGTTGAGGTTACATAAAAACAAATAAACTGGAATTTCCTGTTCATTTAAAAAGGTTGATTATTCAAGCTGTAGTTTTAAGCACCTGTTTGGATTTCAGGACTAATTTAATTCTGTAATCAGTCGAGTTGTATTGATGCCTTTAAAACACTTCCTGCCTGCTTTGTGTTTGAGCCATTCTGCTGGTTTGGTTGTTTTAATGAAGCTTCAGAAACGGCAGAAGTGTGTAACACTGCAGTGACTTTTAAAGCAAAACATCTTTGCACGTCCTGATGAAGGTTGGCGGGGTCGTGGTGGCTATAATAAAACTGTCAAAGCATGAAGACGACATGCAGCTTGGAGTAGGTCAGTATATTAATTTAGTGAGTAGTAAAGGTCAGGCTGCACAGGTGTGTCATCACTGAAAGTCTACGTGCTGTTGATTTAATGAGGGTTACATGTTTAATATCCCACCTGTTAAAGGAGCAGTTTGTTTTGTTTGGGGTTTTTTTTTGCTGCCATTGCTTTTCACCTTCATCCTCCCCTCACCGTGCCTCCTTTTCTTTTCTGTCCTTCAGCTCTGTAACGTGAAGGAGACGCGCCAGCACACAGAGGAGGAGGTCGGCGCCTTCACAAAGCTCATCGAGGCGATGGGTTTCACAGGACCGCTCAAATACAACAAATGGGTGAGTGGTGGGGAGGAGTGTGAGACATGGATCGGAAACAAAAGGATTGTGGTGATCTGGCGATGTTGCCTCGTTTAAGTCTTAACGTGCTGCATTTCATCGTTTTTTTTTTTTTGTTTTTTTTTGAACAGACGCGAGCCCCTTGAAAACTGTTCAGTCTTCGTCCTCGGTCAGCTTGAATAAACTTTGTGAATCCAGAGAAAAAATAATCCAAAACGCTTCCAAAGCAACGTGCTAACACCTTTTAAACTCACTTTCTGATGAGTGTGTGCCGGCCACAGCCAAGCAGCTAAAACCTGACTTTCAAAAGGAAACGGAAGCAGAAACAAAGAGTTCGTGAGCTCGTACGTTTCTACCTGCACTTGTTCCTACAGGAGAATCAGCATCAGCTCCGTCTGCTCCCCACGGGTGGTTTTTCACCCACTGAAATAAAGCTCTGCTGAACTTGGGCACAACTAAGAAAACATTTTGTTATGAATGATACTACTGTATGCCGAGGGCCGAAAATACAAATATAATCACTACAGTGGTGGTAGTAGTATTCAGAGGTGTGTGTGCGTTTGCTTGCTTTTATTCATTGCGTCACACTCTTGTAGTTGGTATTTTTTCCAGGAATGCACACATCATTAAAGGAATAAACATTTACAGCCGTGGCAAGGTTTGGTGATGTGGGAGGTTTTGGCTGAAGGCTGAAGGATTGCGTGTGTGCGGAGGAGTGTCAGCCGAGCAAAGCGCTGGGCTGCTCGCCGAACTGGCAGCGTTTGACTCGAGTGCTGACACACCTCTGAACTCGTGTCCTGCTCCTGTACGTGTTTACAGATAAAACAGCTGTCAGAGATGTGCAAATCAGCCTTAAATCCCTGAATGAATTTCACAGAAATGCATGTTCACCAGTTAAACCTGACTTTGAATTGCTTTTGTAGCTGAAAGTTGCTGCACCAGACAGACTCAGTTTGGTTGCATGACATTATTTTTAGCACAGTTACTGGAGGACTGTAATGGTGCTTTTATACCAGACAAGAAGCTTATCTATGCAGTCACTTCACCCCAACAGCCAAGAGGACAAGGAGGAGTACATGAACCGATAGCTGGACTCGAGTCAGTAGTAGGCATCCGTCAGTCTCAGGAGACTATGGAGTTGCAGCGTGGATGGTGATTGTAGTGAAGCTGGAGTGGCCTCTCCAGTGTGTAAAACCTGTGTAGACAGATATGGAGTGCAGGCTGTTAGACGTGCTGTGGGTCCCTCAGAAAGGTTCAATAGAAAAGTGAAAGCCAGTACTCTTTGTTCCAGCGCTGTGACAGCAGCTTTTTTCCTAAGGGAAGGCGTTTCCTATAAATGCCACGGAGGTTTGAAGTTGGTGTTTTCCTGCTCTTATACAAGCTACCGACCGAGGTTAACGAGCCTCGTACCTGAAAAATCGAGTTACAGAAACATATTTTGAAACCTTACCAGGAACAGCTCCTGCCTCCTCCTGAAAGCGAAGCTGAACCATGTTCAGCTCCACCTGCCCTCAAGAGGCGTCAGTAAGCTCCTCCACGTTTCTGAATGTAACATCAGGAGAATCAGCTGATTGGTTTTCACAGTGCAGTGTGAAGCACATTTTTCACCAAAGTTGAAGTACTTTGCCTCATGAAAGCGCCGACTCTCAACGTCACTCCCAACAGCAGGTTTTCCAGTGTAAATGTTGGTGTGGAAGGGTGTCACAGTATCATATCATGGTTAAAGATGTGAAACATGCTGCTGATGTCTGTCTTCACAGAAAATCAAGATTGCTGCTTTGCGGATGTACACTTGCTGCGTGGAGAGAATCAACTACGATGACTTCTTTGAAAGTGAGTTTACGGTGCTCTGTTACAAAATTCTACATCTCCCACAATGCAACTGAACAGCGCGCCTCATTAGGCTTCCTCTGCTAAATGTCATCGCTTTTCAAACTTGGGCTACATATTATGCATGGCCCCTTTTAAATATGCACTGTACATCATTTTAATTACTAATTTGAACAGACTGTAAGAAACTGAAAGAAATGAGACCTCCCATAACTCTGTTACTCATAAAACCTGCAGGCTGATATTTAAGAACAGATTTTCAGTTAAAAGAAGCATAATGTGCATGATTGTTCCCTCTTTGCCTCATTGCCTGTCTTGTACATGGTTTTGTAGTGAGCAGCACTGACTTATGTTGGCTGATAAGATAAGAAATGCTTTATTTTTGCTTTATTTTTTCCCCAAAAGTTGGGAAATTATTGCTATAGCAGCCAAAATGTGAAAAACAACTTGGCTCAGTGAAATAAATACAAATTCTCAGAACAAAGGAAAGTAAAAAAGACCCTGAAGAAGGGGCTCAGTTAAATAGAAAGTATGAAATACTGAAGAACTCAAATCAAAATCTAGATGTGATCCAATAAGCAGCTTAAAATAAATGCTGATTATTGTGGTCTGAAGTGATTTTTTTTTTTTATCTGTCCTGGCAACGGGTTTGTAGGTCTGTGCAGAGGCCTACAAACATGAACACTCTGCAAACTATCCAAGGAAACACAGCTCGAGTGGATAAGGTCCAGACTCTCCTGGCTACACCTGCGATTTAAAATGGGTGCAGCTTTCTTGGTGTTAGATTAGAGTATTTAAGGTTGATTGTTAGAGGACTGCTAAAAAGCTTTAATGTGACAGTCTTTGGAGTCAGACTCTGGAGACAGTGGCACCTTTATTCTGTTTCCAAATTTGGCAGAGGGTCCGTTAACTGTCCATTCTGGACTCTCAGCTATGAAGATAACATGAGTGTAATGTAATCCCAGACTCACTGAATTTAAGTGTTGGTCCCTGTTCTGGGACCTGCTCACCACTGAACCTCCTCCTGCTCATGTATGTGCAGGAAGCTTGGACTCTCTCTCTGGAAACTTAGTTTGGTTTTTAAAAAGTCCTTTTGATACCTTGTGCTCAGATTGTTGTTGAATCAATGGTGCAGAGAGCAAAGCAGGGCAGCGAGTGGTTAGCTCTTCTCTGAATACATTGATGTGGTGTTTGTTTCAGAGTGCACCCTCCCCGACACGCTCAACTCTTGGTTCCTGGTTGCACAACTACATGTATGGTGAGTCACACAAACACACACTTTATTAGGAACACCTGCACAGCTGGAATTGTGTGTTTCTCTGCCTGGTCGCCTTCTGCTGAGGCTGACGATGGTAGAGCAGAGTCAGCAGCACTCTGCTGTCTAACTGGTGTGGGCAACGTTTTTAGACACTTTAGGCAGCTTAATACCAAACCGTGATAGTCTGAATGCCCGAGTATTTCAGTTTCAGGGTCTGGTATCAAATCTCACCGCTTCTTAGCCTCGTTAGTTCTGACGTCCTTTGGTCAAATAGCACCAGACTTTATTGAGTTCTTCCACTTTTAGACTCGACTCCGTTCTCTTCTTGTATGGCTGCTTGATTTTAGCCCTCTGACTCTCCACATGAATCTCATCACCTTATCACCCACACATGAGTCAAACGGATGGATGGGACTATGGCCCTTTCTTTTTTTTTCCTTTTTTTTTGTGAGGACACAGCTCCACCTATCACGGTGATCATGGAGCAATTTAAAGCCGTCTGCTTGTTTTGATTTCATTTTCTTCCGTCCTCTCAGGATGTGTTTGGTGCGGATGCGTCAGGAGGGCAGAGAGGGGAAGTACATGTGCCGTTACATTGTGCACTCCATGTGGGAGGATGTCGAACAGAGGAGCAAAATCATGGGGGTAAGTTATGTGGTTGTTTGATTTTGGAGCTTCATGGTAATGTCATTCAGGAGGATCCATAAATAGAATGCGAAGTATATAAATGAAGTCAAATTCAGACACATGAAAGCGGATTGATTTAAAATGTGAAGTAAGAGTTTTAAGAACTCCAGAAACTGCACCAGCAGCAACACCTGCAATTAATCACAACTTCTGCAACTAAACTGCAGCAATAAAAGCTGTAATAACAAAGCAGTCTCTATAACCGCAGCCTCGTCTCCAACTGCTGCAACTTAAGCAACCATTGTAAGGACAGGAACAGCTGTGGGAGCCACCGTCAGCACATATCCTACAGACGTGGCATTAAAGCACATGCAGGCTGTGTGGAGCATGCCTGTCATGATGCACAGGATTTCACTTCCTAAATATAACACCTGTGGATCAGTAAGGCTCATGTGACAGTAATTACACGTCACTGAAACACATTTTACTGGTGGGAGAAAAAGCTCAATCGTTATCCAGCCAATGGGAATGGCTGTGGCTCAGGAGGTCATCTAAATTGGAAGTTTGTTGGTTCAATCCCTGGCTCCTGCAGTCTGTGTGCCAAAGTGTCCTTGGGCAAGATGCTGAAACCTGAGTTGCCAGTGCATTGATCAAAGTGTGTGTGTGTGTGTGTGTGTGTGTGTGTGTGTGTGAATGATAGATGGATGAAGAAAAAGGTTGTATGGGTTGTATGAATCTGTGTGACACTCAAGTAGAAAAGTGCTGTACTCTGCAAATCATTCAGTTAATCACTGAAGCTGAGGCAGAGCTATGCTGCCTTACAGATGGTTAACAGGACAGTACAGGGTAACTCACTCATCTCCAGGCTGATTGTTTTTACTCCATCAGGTAGCACCACTGGGCCCGTGCCAAATGTCAGTAACCTCCTGCTCATACAAACTGGATCGGTTAAATATTAGAATTATTTTTGGTCCATGACCTGTTTTCAACTTGAAATGATGAGGGAAAAAAAGCATAACACAAGTCTTTTTCTGTTATTTGTTTGTCACTTAGTAAAATTGGTTTAAATTATTTTTTTGATGCTTTTTGCAACAAAAAAATAATTAAAATGATCAGAAAGCACATGGATCTGGTTTATACTCTGAAAAGTTTTTATTTATTTTTTTCCTTCTTCTTCCAAACCACCGGCACACCCCCAGCTCATTAGGGACACACCTTATTGCATACAGGGATCTGCAGATGCAGGCTCCAGTTTGCTGTAATCCTCACTGTGAGGGAGAGACTTGACCTTGATAACTTTGTAAAATAAAATGACACACAAATACATCTAAGCATTAAAAATGTACAGAACTTATTTTTATTAGCAAAACAAACAGCCCAAAATAAAATGAAAAATAAAACTGCATTGCTGCTGTTCATCAAACCTCTGAGTGTCATTTAAGCTCAGCATGGAAATCTGCAGCACATCCTCCTGCTGTTTACAGTCGAGGTACTTTCTCCATTTACACACACACAGACACACACGTATGTTGCGTGTGGAGCTGACCAGAGACTTCTGAAGTGAATTCATATTTCGTTGAGCTGGTTACAACATATTATGTGAACATAAGCGTTATAAAAGCTTCCCAATAAGAGTTGCACTGAGCCAGTGACCCAGTTAACCACAGTTTGCAGTTTAGTGAAAGAAAAAAAAAAACTTTTGCAAACATACAACAAAAAGCTGTTTGTGTTTCTGGCCTGAAATGCCTCCGAACTGTTTACTCTGAGCTCTTGGTCTCCTCCATACTGTGTTACCTTTCCTGCTGCTGCTGTTGTATGGTGAAGTAAATGCAGAACAGCATGGAATGAGTTGGGATAAGACTAATGTGTGATCCAAATACTGGATCAGTGCATCCCTACTACTCATAGATTATCTTCTCAGGCACAGTGTGTCCGCGTGAACATGGTTCATTGTGGACAAATTTGTTCGCAAAGAAGTCCAGGAACAGAACACCACCTGGGTTCAGCTCAGGTAGGCCGTTCCTCCCGGTCACACCCTTCCAGGTTGCACTCCAACTGCCAACATGAGCACTGGCGTCAAACTATGGAGTCAGCAGATGGGGCACCTTCCAGCACCCTACCCAGGGACACAGGCTGAGTACTCTAAGCTGTCACTGGGCATGTGGTCAGGACCCTTTTCCTCCAGTTTACAGGGGAAATCCCCAATGTACATGCACCTTTTTTTGGGGGGGGCAGAGTCCAGCCCTTCTCCAGAAGAATGGTTTGAGAACCGGAATTGCATGTTGAGGCAAGCCTGAGTTTATCTACTCTGTAACACTCTGCCTTACGCACTACCTCCGGCTCGTTCTCCATCAGAGATGGTGCCCAATCCACAGAGCACCAGACCCCTCCTGCCACAGGTGGTGGGTCTGTAGGGGTGAACTATCCAAAAGCCAAAGGTATTAAGTTACTCTTTTATAAAGCAAAAGCAGAAAATCTTCATTTAGAAGCTGGCTTACAGAGTATTTTTCTTTATTAAATGTAATTAACTTAATTGTTTTAACTCCAGAATGAAACATGAAAACTTTAACAGGTCAGACATTTGGACCTGAAATGCTGAGAATGAGAACGCACTGATGACTGATTATTTTACTGCATTAATACGGACTTGACAGCAGCAGTATTTTCCAGTGCAGCTCAGGTTCCTCAGAAGTGCTTCTGTGACATTAAGTTGCCACAAATTTACACAAACATGCCTCCAAACTAAATGTCATTCTGTTAAATAAATATTCATTATTTCAGCCACATTTCCCCTTCAGGCTGATGCAACAGTGCATTCAGTTCTATCCATGCCATTGCACGCTACAAAGGATGCAGGTTTTGTTGATTTAAAAGTTTTACATCAGCATAATTGTGCCAACAAATCCCCAGAGAGCGAGCCTGGCTGCAGCCGCCGTGTCCACAGAGTCATTCCTCTATTTTCTGTCAGTGGAGCAGCTCCAGGAAGTGTCGCTCATTGACATAAATCTGGGCTCTGAGCACATGAAGCTTTCAGAAACACTTTGTCCTTCTATAATGCAGATTATTCTGGATTCAAGTCTCAAAGCTAACAGTGGGGAAAAACTGACTTTAATTACGGGTATTTGCGCTTAAGAATTAAAGAGTTGTGACAAAGAATGTAAATGTAGAGCAGCAGGACATTAAACAGGGTCAGAATACATAAAATTACAGTCTGAACATTTATGCTTTGAAATTTTCATTTATATTTTTTTTAAGGGGCAAGTGTGTAACATGAACCACTCTGCTCCTATTTCTCAGATTGTCATTGTACGCACAAGTTGCACAACAAAATTTAAAATGCGGGCCTTCCAGGTGCCTCAGACAATAAATAATAAAAGTATGAATAGTAAAATAATTAATAAAACCCAATACTTAATAATAAAATTAAAATTAGAAGAGACCAGCCCCGATACACGCATACACACACCCCAGGTTCAAATGCTGCAGAATCTCACGCACACACTCGGGCACCAGCAAGAGTTTAAAAATGTTCCAGTCATTCAGCTCCAGTAAAGTGATCATATTTCATAAAATGTAAAGAGGATTTATGAGGTTTAGCTGAATTAGATGTTAGCAGGAATCTAGCTAGCTAGTTTTCGTCTAAATATGATCTAGCATGTTCTAACTCAAGGATTTCTAAAGAACTACATTTTACAGCGCTGCTGAAACTTTTGAAGGAGGGGAAATTTGAAACCCTGAGTTTAAAGACGTGCTGCACACGAACAGAGCTGATAAACAGAACGATGGTTTTTGTGGGCTAGTTGTCTTTTCAGAAAAAGGAAAATTCGGGACCTTTTCAGGTTAACGTGCGCTGCTAACATAATTCATTTGTCTGCTGTGGGAGAAGACAATGACACTGATGGCTTTGGTCTTTCCACAGTGCTTCATGTGTTTGTGTGTGCTGCCTAATGCGTCTTTCCTTGCTGGAAGGCAAATAGGTTTTCGTTTTTGGGCGTGTGGAGTGAACTGTCATAAAATCAGAGGGTTAACATTCAGGTAGAAGTGGACGTTTTAGCTGTTGTTGAATCAGTAGTGAAGGTGTGACTCCACACCTCTTGGATTTAGTGCTGAAATGAGCTCGATGGCAGCAGACTTCATATTAAGAAGCTCCTTAGTTTTGCTTATTTTGTTTCGGGTGTGGCAGAAAGAGGTCAGAGATGAGAAATTACAGTCTGGTTTGTGAGGTCACTCTTGCAGCGTGGTCACGCATGCATTGGTCACATATGTAGCGGGGTTGCAGGTGTTTTCACAGCTGCATACGTGACCTTTTGTTAGCATGTATACGTAAACTTGAGTATTCTTTATGTCAAGGGTGGCAGCTCAGAGTTAAAAAATCAGTTTTTAATTTAAACTGAAACACTTTTAATCAAACTTTGCTTCTGTTTAGAGAATTAATTGAATTTTACTCTCATCAAGTTGGTTTATTCTGTGATCTCTGACCTTACTCTGCAGCAAATAACTTACTCCATCATCTAATTTACTAAAGTTTGCAGCTTCCTTATGTCACAGAGCACAGTTCAGGTGTTTTTCCGTTCGTTTTGTCTCCTATATTCAACGTTCCCTGCAACCAGAAGTGGAGCCAAAAGACTGATTTGACAGAAAAATAATCTGCAGTAATCAAATACTTGTTTCAGTGGGTATAAGGTATTTTTCCTGCAAACAAGTTCGAGGATACGCTTCAGTGACCCCGTCCATTCATATCGTCACATTTTTGTCGTTGTTGTGACAGCTGTTGGTGTGCCAGTGTGGAAACCACCTGACCCTGTTACACACAGCAGACAAAGGGAAAAAAAAACTGCTTTAAAACACACCAAATATCGCACAATATCCTAACACAAATAATTAAACCTCTGCTCTGAGAGAGGGCCGACATGTCACGCACACACAGCTGACATGTAAATATGTACAATATGTGAATAGTCGAAAAACGATTGTTTGCACATCAAGCAACAAAGCCAAATATACTGCGCACAACAAATGAAAGGAACACTTTTTAATCAGAGTTCAGCAACACTGAGACGACCCCCAAAACAGGAATGGTTGTACAGATGGAGGTCACTCACATTTTTCCCTCCTCGTGTTTTTTTTCACCCCCCCCCTCACTAGTTCTGCATTTGGCTACGGTCAGTGTCACTGCTGGTAGCATGAGGCCATACCTGGACCCTACAGAGGCTGCACAGGTAGTCCAACTCCACCAGGATGCCACATCAATACGTGCCGTTGCCAGAAGGTTTGCTGTGTCTCCCAGCACAGTGTCAGAGCATGGAGGAGATTCCAGGAGACAGGCAGTTACTCTAGGAGAGCTGGACAGGGCCGTAGAAGGTCCTTAACCCATCAGCAGGACCGGGATCTGCTCCTTTTGTACAAAGTGAAACAGGATGAACACTGCAGAGCTACAAAATGACCTCCAGCAGCCACTGCTGTGAATGTCTCTGAGGCCGCACTGAAAGAATAAATAACTTAGATTGTTTCCATCTTACTTATCTTAGTCTGAATGATTATTTTGTAAAATGGGCGGATTCTCTCCATTACACCAGTCTATTACTCACTCTGGACACTTGTCTCCATCACGTGATGCGTTACCGCTAAAATTAAACCCACAAGCTTCACTGGTTCCCGTGTCTGTGTAATGGACTAGGTTGGTTCACCTACGTAATGCTCGTATAAAGCGCTTTGAGTGCTCAACTAGACTAGAAAAGCTCTACATAAGAACTAGACCATTTACCATTTGTATTAGCAACACTGGGCATAGCAATGAGGCGGACCCAGCCAAGCATTAAGCTGAAGCTCTCCGGTGGTCGGCACAGCGGCTCCGCAGTCGCTCTCCATGTGACATCAGCGCCTCCTGTTACTGCAGGGATCCTGACAGTGTATTAGTGTGCCGGCTGATACTTAACGAGGCGGGTCCTAGCCAGAATGAGTTGCAGCGAAACAAGCTCAGGGCTCAGGCTGATTCAGTGTTATGGTGAGTTGTAGTTTCATGCATTTTATGTCTTTTTGCTGTGTATCTTATTTTGAAGGCATGTTTAAACATTACTATGGCGACCTGAGAGTGTGGGGCACAGAGGATGTCACTCATGTTATTGGCGCGATGTTACGAGGAGGTTGTTGATAAAGTTGCATGAGTACACATTTATTATTGTAATTAGAAAATATCAGGTTTTCAGTCGTATCTTCTATTTTGTTGTATTTATCCGCCACACCTGAAAGGCTGGTCTGACATTAATCCGGTCAGTGGCACAAAAAAAGGTTGGAGACCACTGCACTAGTGGACCCTGTGCTCACTGCCATGGAGGATTGGCGTTCGCCACAGAACACCAGAATTGGCACGTCCACTACTGGTGCCCTGAGCTTTTCACAGATGTGACAGACGTGAAAGGATCTGGAGAAGCCGTGGTGGATGCTATGCTGCCTGTAACGTTGTTCAGCATGGTGGTGGGTCAGTGATAGTCTGGGGAGGTATATCCATGCTGGGATGCACAGACCTTCACGGTTGGATAATGGCTGCAGTCACGGCACTGTAAGATAGTGAAAGATGTAGGCTACTCTAAGGCCCCTCCATGGTTCCTTTTTCACACAAGTGGCCTCCTTGATTCTCTGCTCAAATCAGCACTGCTCACTGTCCAGGATGTGCACATCCTCATCACTGAAAGAGTGTCCGCTGGCCTGTTCACTCCTGCACATACCGGGTCACCAGTCCTTTTCACTTCACCAGTGGTCCTGCTCCTCCTCCTCCTGGACTGAAAGCATGTTACATCAGAAATTGGTCCATCCAAGGATCGGGTTCCCCAGCACAGACGACAATAGCTGGTGGAAAGACGATGCTTACAATGTGTTCTTCTTAAAACATTCAAGTATTTGTTTTCATTTTTTTTATTGTAAAGTTTGTACAATTTGACTGTAAAAATCAATCACCTCACACAGTGATGTGAGGAAGATGTAGAGGATGAAGACAGCAGAGCTGGAGAGGGTGAGAACACAAAGAGGACTTTATGATCATTCGTATATCTGATCATGTGGTCAGTTTGACTAAATTATATCAAACTTACCACCACAGTTCTTCTGTATTGAATTTTTCAATCAGAGAAAATGGCCTTAATAAATATTAAGACTGTTTATCAAACAGTAGATCCATAACAAGGATTAAATCTCACAGAACCAAAGAGAGGATGCCAGAAATAACTAAATAAAATACAAACTTATTCAAGTAAAAACAAACAGAGAAATGAAGGAGAGTTAAAACCCTCAGCCTTCAACATCCCAGCCATGAACATCATGAAGTATTTTTTCCTATTGGAAAACCTTTTTTTTTCTTCTTCTTCTAAATTCTCTCGAACACAAATTTCCTAATCAAGCTCTACATGAGCAGCCTATATTTATACAACCAGCAGCAGTGATTGGAGCAGTTCTAAGGTTTCATACTGACGGAGGTAAAGAGCAGGAAAAACATTGGTCATTTTCTCCACGTTCATAATCACTGCTGTGCCTCCTCATCGTCCTGCACGCTCCACATTTTGGTGTGTGTATTAGGAAACATTCAACTTTGAATTCGTGGTCTCCAATTCCGCCTGTGCACGGCAGCGTGCGGGTTTTCTAACATTTATTTTTGCTGTATGAATGGCAGCGTTGGTCCAGACTCTCATATGAAGGAGGGGAAAATGACACGTGTCATACAGACTTTGTTCACCTGCAGTTTCAGTCATCCAGTGACACAACAGCACAGGTCACAGGTCATTTTGGATTACTGGTTGACCTTGAATTTATTTTTATTTTTTTAAATGTCTGTAAATTAAAAAATAAATAATGGTGAAAATGACCATCAGCATCCATCTAATATATAATTTTTTTCCAATTATACTTTTATATAAATGCAAAATACAGAATGTTTGTTTTTATGAAATAATTGGTTATCAAAACCTACCTGCCAGTCTAACGATTATAAACCTACACTTTTATTTCATTTCCGGTTTTAAGTCCCACATCTCCAAAGTCAGAGGCAAGGGATTGCATAAAGTTTGAAGTAGACATTTGATGTCCCCTCGGGATGAAAAACTTGACTTTGGTGCAAATGGCTCCATCGTGGGGCCCAAATTCCATTTTATGATCCAAAACCATCGATTTGATGTAAGAAAGCTGATTGGTTTCTGCACTTTGACATCGGTACATTTTACTGTGTTGTTGGTTTTAGGAGCTTTACAAATGCCTCCAAAAGGCTATAACGGCACAAACATGGTATAGAGTTCCAGTTCAGGGACTCCAGTTAGGTGAGATGGAGCCTAGCAGGCAGCTAGCAGCTACAGCCTCCTGTGTCACCATCCACCTGTCAGTCAAAGAGGCCACACCCCCTAATAATGCAAACTTTAAACCTTAATCCAGTTTAAACAGGTAAGTTATAAGAACATTCTTCCCCTGTACAGCTGTTATGAATGAAGAACTTAGCTATAGAGACAGTTTTTGTATCAGGCTGTAAAGGTTTAACATCTGTGGGGAATGACTCACTGCTGGAGCCTCTAGTGGAAATTACAGGAACTGCAATTTTTGGCACATAAGCATTTGCTGCTTTTTTTTTCAGCCCGGAGGTTGCTGCTCGCCGACAAACCTACAAAACTTAAGATATTCTCATTCTCCAGGAAGCATGTTTCTCTGCTGCGCTTCATTTTAAATTTTTTTCTGTCCTCTATGATGCAGTATCGATGCCATCCACAGAAAGGAAGCGATGAAAGCGATGACCGAAACTCTTCTATGCAGCGATATTTGGATACGACGAGGTAGGATGAAAAACGTATTTTGAGATTAAATCACCGTAAGAGTCGAGCTTTGTAAATCAAGAAGTCCATCTTAGAGGTACTGCAGACTCTCTTGTACTGTTTTAACTCCAGACCAAAGTCTCTGATTCGGTTCACGCAGCTGCGACATGTGGACAAACACATCCACATTTTATAACCCGACATCACTGCGTTCCAGCCACAGATATCAGATTGGAAAAGGGCATTTCTTTTTTGCACATCTTCATCTGTGTGAACATATACTTCTTGTGCAGAGTGAATGAACTGTGCCTGTCCCTGCAGGGGGTCTTGTCTGATGACTCGTGTGTTGGCTGCGGCACTGTGGAGAAACCTGTTCAATCGTCAGTGTGAAGACCCCAGGCAGCTTGAGCTCATGGTGGAGTATGTACGCAAACAGGTGAGCTTTCTTTGAACATCTGCAGTTTGTTGATGGATTTGAATTGTGTGATGGCCTATTAAGGCCTCAGAATATTTCTCCATCAGGCTGTCCATTTTGTTAAGCGCTTATTCAATTCAAAATCCAGACTTGTGCTCCTCCTGAGCTCCTCCTTTTGTGCTGACGAGCGACTCAGCTTCAGTTTTTTTTGCACATTTTAATGTACAACGTTCTGCCACAGTGAGGCGCTCACTGTCAGACATTAATTGGTTTGAATTTTGTCACTGAGAGCTTTAAAGTGAAGATCTATCCTTTTTCTCCTGATCAGCTGTTTTGAATCTGGTGGTTTTCATTCCTCTGAGAGTAAATGTGGACGTCCTGCTGTGTGCAGATGCAGTACATCGACGCTCTGGACGGGGACGACCTGCTGCTTACAGGAGAGGTGAAGTGGCGCCCTCTGGTGGAGGAGAACGCACAGAGCATCCTGAAGGTGGTCAAACCCACGTACAACGATACAGGACTGTGACCGACAGACTTCTTGCACTTCGTTTTCCCTTCACCTGGTCCTCAGTTATGTTTGCTCCTTCTTCCTTCTCTTTAACCACGCAACAGTCTGTACCTTCTGTTATGAGATTTTTGATTTGACATGAGGTTTGTTGTTGTAGCTTTGTTTTGTTTTTTTTTCTTTTGTGTTCCCAAAGCACTTATTCTCACAATGATGTGTCCACCAGAAGTCTGAGTCTGGAGGGTCATTGTATATATGTAGAACAGACAGTCAGGGATGATCATTTTAGGCCACGGTGACCCGGCTTGTACACCCGTCATCCATCAAACCAACCAATCTAAACAGGAAATGCCTCATCATCCATCTTTGTCTTGTTGGGTTTGAGAGTGTCTGCTGCTTTCCCGCCTGTGAAACACACACACACACACACGACACTGTATTTATATTTTCTCAGTTTTATAAGGCCTGTCGCGCTGTATTTATAAAGTATTTTGTATACCTTCCACTTTGCTCTCCTCCTGCAGAGGTGTCAGCTGACACGTCTGTTACTGCTCCTTCATGGTGTTTAAATAAAGTTTTGCTCTGAGTAGGTGAGGTTTAAATAATCCTTGTAGGATGCCAGCCGGCGTTTTTGTGGTTCTCTGTGATGCTCTCAGACCCCAACAGGAAGCTGAACCCTCGGTCTTGGATGTCATTTCTGTTTTTAAAAATTGAATAAATAAAGTTTTCTCTGCTGCTCCTGATTCGTTTTCTTTTCAAAAATCTGTTTTCAGCTTAAATGTAAACTTGATGGCATTAAAGGAGACGTGGTTTGTGGTTTTCTTTCTATATTCTGTTAATATTCAATTTGATTTCATTTTTATAGTCCCAAATCACAACAAACACGTCTCCTCAAGGTGCTTTATATTGTAAGGTAAAGAGCCGACAGTTAAAACGAGCAAGCACTTGGTGACAGTGGGAAGGAAAAACTCCCTTTTAACAGGAAGAAACCTCCAGCAGAACCAGGCTCAGTGAGGGGCAGTCATCTGCTGTGACCGGTTGGGGCTGAAGGGAGGGAGACAGGACAATATGAGGTGAACGTGGCTTCTTGTCTGCATTAGAGGAAGAGGTGTTTTCATGGAGCTGAAGACTCAGGCAGGGATCTTCCCATAGATGTAAGACTGAAATATAGAACTGCAATCATGGAATATTCCAATAAATAGTTTTTAAAAATGTTTGGCTAGTAATGTGAAGAGTAGGAAGTTTCACTTCACTACAGAGACAAAATTCAAGTTACCAGCTCAAGGATTTGGGATGAATTGGGCCACTTTATCCAAGTATTAAACATGGCTGCTCTTTGAATAATTTTGAATAATATAGAAAATTAGTATAAGAACCTTGATGCATTCATCATATAAAAATCCAGTGAAATTGGAGAGAAGAGACTTTTTCATTAGCTTAGGTGTGTCAGATTGTTGTCCTGCACATATTCACGTATTCCAGGTTCCTTGAAAGTTCAAAATCTCCTCTATGATCACAGGATGTGTGTCTGGTTGAACAATATATTTTATGTTGCCTCTTTCCTGATGTCCCTGTTTTGTAACTTGCCTGCATGTCGTAAGGAAGAGAAAAAGTTCTGAACATTGTCTTCCACAATCAGAACTCAATTCAAAATACACTGTTCAAAAAAATAAAGGGAACACTTAAACAACACAATATAACTCAGAGTAAATTAAACTTCTGTCAAATCAAACTGTCCACTAAGGAAGCAACACTGATTGACAATCAATTTCACATGCTGTTGTGCAAATGGAATAGACAACAGGTGGAAATTACTGGCAGTTAGCAAGACACACTCAATAAAGGAGTGGTTCTGCAGGTGGGGACCACAGACCACTTCTCAGTACCTATGCTTTCTGGATGATGTTTTGGTCACTTTTGAATGTTGGTGGTGCTTTCACACTCGTGGTAGCATTGCACCACAGACTGTCCAGGAGTTGGCAGATGCTTTAGTCCAGGTCTGGAAGGAGATCCCTCAGGAGACCATCCGCCACTTCATCAGGAGCATGCCCAGGCGTTGTAGGGAGGTCATACAGGCACGTGGAGGCCACACACAATACTGAGCCTCATTTTGACTTGTTTTAAGGACATTACATCAAAGTTGGATCAGCCTGTAGTGTGTTTTTCCACTTTAATTTTGTGTGTGACTCCAAATCCAGGCCTCCATTGGTTGATAAATTTGATTTCCATTGATGATTTTTGTGTGATTTTGTTGTCAGCACATTCAACTTTGTACAGAACAAAGTATTCAATGAGAATATTTCATTCATTCAGATCTAGGATGTGTTATTTGAGTGTTCCCTTTATTTTTTGAGCAGTGTAAATCACATAAGCATGAGCTGCTGTCACAGGGGAAATATAAAATCCTTCAAAGTAAAAGCCCAGCTGTTTCCTGATTGGATAGCTCTATACTGCTGAGCTGGGCTGTGCTGTTTTGGTCAAGCTTTTAAATGTTTGTCAAAAAGAAGTTCGCCACTGTGCTTGAAAAAAAATTCCTATTTATCCTATGTTGCCCCCCCATATATATATATATATATATATTTATATATATATATATATAAAACCGACCTGTATATATATATATAACCAACCTGTAATTGGCCAACTTCCAGATGCCTGCAGAGGGGCAGCTTTCAGTGCTTATAAGCAGTGATGCCTGTACTTTGTGGTTGTTGTACGTCCCAAGACAAAGATAAAGTGACGTCATAAAAACATTTAAAGGACATGCCCACAAGAGCAACAAATCAAATTATTGTTTTTTTCATCTCCTTTTATGTCACAGAGTTTTTCACTCTCTGCTTTTACGCCACTGTGTGGATAGAAGAGCCAACAAGAGGACTTCAATAACAAAACTCAGTTTCTACAAACGCCGTCACTTTTTAAAAGGCTGATCGGCTGAACTGAGAGAACTTAAATCTTGTGTTTCTAATTACTCTGGAATCAGTAAATAATAACTGTTAAAGATTTTTACAGATGTAGGAACTTGTCTGTCGGACCTCATCTTGAGAAACTTAAGTCTGCAAAAAAAAAAAAGAAGTATATTTTGCAGGAAACACACACTTTATTTTGTGCTTGATTATAAACGTGACGGTGACACTTGTGAAGAATGATCTGGTGCTGGAGCCTCTCGCTCAGGAGCAACTTATATTTATATCAGCTGGAGATGAACCAAAAGCCTCCTGGTGTCTAAATTCTCTTAGTTTGTGCTTAAATTGATGCTTTAAGTTTTATATAAAACAAGTTTTCTCCACACAGAATTATCATTCAGTCTGCAGAGGGCGCCTCACTTCACATTTTATTGTGCAGAAACCACCAGCCTGCTGATCCTGAATCAGATTTCTCTTTTTTTCACATCAGTTTATTCTTCTTTACATTTAAAACATTTGATTTGCAGCACATTGTTAAACTTATACAGGTGAGATGGTGAGGATGTCGTTGAACTTTGACTAGAGAATTTACCTAAATACACAAAACCATAAGAGAGGCAAAGTGTTTTTCAGTGTGTATCAAACAGAAAATAACACATTTGGACCCGAACACACAGCCAATACTAATAATGTTTTTAATCATATAAAAAATGTTTTATTTCAAAAGAAAATTTAGAGAAACGTGGTTTAGACACAGAGTTCAGCTAAAAGAAATCCAGTAATGATATCAGGCCTCTCAGAGTGCAGAGAACATCCAGGTATTCGTCATCTTTCACTTATCCAACATCTGGTCAGAGTGTCAGCAGGCTGAGCAGACCTTCTGCTCCCCATCGACACTTTCCAGTTCCTCCTGGGGGATTCCAAGGCATTCCCAGGCCAGATGAGATATGTAATCTTTCCAGCTGGTTCTGGGTCTGTCCACTTGGCTGGAAAACCTCCAAAGGGAGGTGCCCAGGAGGCAATCAGACGCCTGAACCACCTCACTTGGTTTCTTTCAAATCAGAAGAGAAGCAACTTTATTCCAAGTTCTCTTCAGAGGTCTGAGCTCTTCACCCTATCTCTAAGGCTGATCCCAGACACCTACACAGGAAACTCATTTTGGCAGCCTGGTACATGCCAATCCGCTGGTCCACCTCACATGCCACCGTCTCATCACTCATTAACTCCCCAACTCAGAAGATTGCACCATTTTCCAGCAGCGAAACCTGGCCTCAGACTTGGAGGTGCTGACTCTCATCCTGGCCATTTCACACTACAGTGCATGCTGAAGATCATATGGAGATGAAACCATACACAACCACATCATCTGCAAAAAGCAGAGGTGGTATTCTGGGGATCCCAAAGCAAACACCCTCCTCACCCCATTTGAGAACCCTTTCAAAGAGAATCTGAGACAAGGGGCAACCTGAATCTGAATTGCTCTTCTTGAATCCAAGGTCTGGCAATCGACTTGAACATTCCTTTCACCCAAACAGTGGTGACCGGAGACCAGGGTATGCTTAGTTGAGAAACAACCCAAGGTGCCAGGTTTGGATGAGATCCTCACAAGAGGAGCTGCTGTGTTTAAAAAAGCCAAAAAGTGAAAACAGTTTGTGCAATCACTGAGCAAAAACTCAACGGAGGTCAGAAGAATACAGAGCATGAAATGATCAGTCCATCCAGTTAACAGCAAGCGGAAACCTCGTCCTGAACAATGAAGCCAGCACGAGATGTACCAAAACCTGTAGTTCCTCCAATGTCCACTAGAGGCTCCTGCAGTGAGCCAATCCCCATAGACTCCTATTTTAAAATGTCCACCTTTACAGGAGAAACAAACGTGTTTACAGCCCGATACAGAGCACAGTTTTTAGAACTCACCTGTTTGGATAACGGCTTGGCTGCTGTGGTTGACAGGTGTGCCAACACAGGTAGCTGTAGCTGCTGGCTTGCTGCTCAGCTTCAGTAATTGGAGTCCTTGAATTGGACCTCTGGACCATGTTGCGCTGTCAGTGCCTTTTGGGGCAGTTGCCTGACAAATAACATGGCCTACAGAATCATATTATTTGACTGTAAGCAGCTCTTCTGTGTCCAAGAAGTGCTTCACTGATGCAGTTTTGGTAAGTGAAATTTTTTTGTGCACGGTCTCTGACAAACTTCCAAAGTGTGGAACTCAACATGTGAAAAAGACCCAGAAAAAGAAAAACTTCTGGCTTTAGCTGCATTCACGTCATACTCCGTCTCTGCTGGTCTGCACCTCGGTGATTTTACAGCCTGCATGTGAAGCCTCTGACCTTCATCGGGACGTTAAGAGCTCCACCAGGCCGGGCAGAGCAAACAGGAAGTGGTCACTTAGTCATCTCTTCGCAAGGCGAGATGTCATAGAAAGGCGTCTTTGTTTTCACGTTCAGTAACACACGAGCTGACGTCTCAGTCCTTTCACGCCCTTTTTTCTCCCAGCTCCCCTCGCCTGCTTCTTTCCTGCAGACGACATCCAACCAGGAATAATCCATAATGGGGTTTTATTCCCTTTTTAGGCCTGTTCTGCTGGTTTAGAGTCTCTCTGCTGGGTTTATTATTATCATTTGAACCTTTGTTTCTGTTGTTTTTGCATCTTTTGTGGTAGTTATAGTTTGGTGTCATTCTGGTGAGTTTGTGGGGGGGGGGGTTTAGCCCCTTTGTGTGTCAAGGTGTGGCTGTGTGGCAGGCAGGGTTGGACCCAAATGCAGGATGCGAGAGAACAGAGCCGAACATAACGGAGCTCTTAAACCAAGTCCAATAACACAAAATCCCAAATTCCAAGGCAGGTCGGAATCTTAAAAGGGAAACTCAAAACGGGGATCTACACAGCTTACAGACACAGATAATATACACAGGAGGTGATGAGAGGAGAGTGGAAACATCTGGGGAGAACCGGTGGACAGAGTTACACTAATGAGACAAAGGAAGCAAAACTAAACACAACACACACAAAACAGGAGACTGACAAAATAAAACAGGAAGTGTGAAAACGAGGAAACAGGAACACAGACTTAACACCACACACAGGGAAGCATGGGGATCAGAAGGACCGCAAACACGCACACACAGTAAAGGGACACAAACTAAATGCTGACGAGCATAAAGATCACACACAAGAAATACAAAGGTGAGGAACGAACCCACAAACAGCCAAAGAAACAACCTCAAGTCCAATACTGAAACTCAGAGGTGTAAAAACACACCCCAGGATCATGACACTGTGGTCATTTTGCGTGTCTTTTTCTGGTTGTGATCTGAGTGTTTTGTGGTTAATATAGCTGCACATGTTTCACACAAATGTTTTGCACAAAGATCTGAATGAAGGCGATCATTAAAACTGCTGAAAGAGATCAGACTCTGTTCTGCATAAAAGATTATTAATGATGCTGCGTAAAGGTGAAATAAGAGACTTTCTAACGAACATGGACTTTTGTTAATGAGATCTATGGACGCTCTACTTTTCTTTTTTCAGTAGATCTGAAAGAATAAAAAACATCTAAATCTGATCAGCTGTAAAGTCACTGACAGATTTCCATGGTTACGAGTGTTCAGTAAAGATTTCAAGATGCAGAAAATCATCAGAACAATTTCTGGGTCTGGATATTGTGTCTTTGTGGTGATAATTTATTACCTCTTTGCAGTAGTTCCTCATCTTTCTGATAGTCTTACACCTTTTGAGGAGTTCTGCATCTTTCTGTGCTCACTTTCTGTCTTTCCTGCCGGTTTTATGCCTGTTGGCTTGTTTGCTTCTCTGTGGTTGTTTTGCAGGGAGCAGGCGGAGGCTCGGGGTCTACTGTTAGTCTTCCACATTTTCATTAAACTTGACAACAGAACAGGACAAAAGACAGCGTGTTCCTGCTTCCTGATCACGTATGCAACTGCCTGGAAGGGCTTTCTGCACACATGTGTATTATGTAAGATGATAATTTCCTCCATGCTGATGCAGGGTGTCTCACTGTGTAAATACCTGGGGGCTCTGCCTGATTATTAATATTCAGTTTTACCATCTACGCTGTCATTCAGATGTTAGTATCACCTCCCTTCAATAAGCAGCGACTTATGCTTTTATTATGAGACAGCCTGTGGATCTGCAGGAGCTCCTGTGTTTGTCCTGGTGGGATTAAAGCCGAGGCAGAGGCAGGAAAACTGGGATGTTTTTGGTTTCTTTGTGAATGGATACAACAGTGAGGTTAATCCTCCAAAACTACTTTATAGAGTCCAAACTGTAATGCTGGGGAAAAAAGTCCATCCTCCTGTCTGCAGATCTAACTTGTGCAACATAACCTCTGCATGTTTACATTATAGGTATTCATAATAGCATTTACGATGTATTATGTATATGTATAAATGGGGCTTATTATACTAATTTCTATATTATTACAAGGGCAGTTTTGTCTGATTCGCAGCTACAAAAAAAACTGATACTGTGTGTTAGCTCAGCCCTCAGTTCATCCTCTGTCTGAAACAAGCTGTTTTAGCTCCTCGCCCTTGAAGCCTTGATTAGCTGCTCCTCACGGGGGGGATATTAGGGATATCCCCTCTATGTGACACTGTACAGATCCAAGAGTGAAAGACGCTTTACTTCTATTATTTAAAACTTTGATCATTTAATATGCCCATCAAACAGGACAGAAAAAAGCAAAACAGCAAGTTTCAAAGACAGAAACGATGAAAAGTAGAAGAAACCTTGAAAATAATGGAGAAAGTTGATTAAACAACAACCGGAACATTCCAAAATTATTAGAGGAAAACTTTTTTCCCATTTAAAATATGTAAGCTGGATATAAAGAAAACGAGATTCAGAAAATTTCCAGAGGCGGGTGAGTGACGTCAAGCTAAGCAGGACCATCTAGCTATTGTTCACCCCAGCAATGTTTGCATTTCCACCTCATGCATGCAAATATGTTTCCAGACTATATGCCATAAAACAAATCTCTCCAGTGAGATTTACCCAAACTGGGCACGCCCAGGATGCATCATAATCAAGGTGCCCAAACCACCTCAACTGGCTCCTTTCTGTGCAAGCAGTGGCTCTACTCCAAGATCCTCACCTTAGCTCTAACATAGTTTGACTGGTGAACTTCGGGCTTGTTTCTTTACCAAGATACTTGTGCTATTATCCACCCCAGAAGGAGCAATCCACCACTTTCTGGCCTTAGATTTGGAGGTGCTGACTTTCACCCCAACTGGCTCACATTCAGCTGCAAGCCAAACCTGAAGGTCACGTCCCGATGAAGCCAGCAGAAGCACGCCATCTGCGAAAGGCAGATTCTGAGCAGTTTGATAATAGGACTCCTGTTTCCTGTCTTTGTGAAAATGGGAACCGCCAGCCTGCTTTTGTTGTTCTGTCACTGGTACTGTCCCTGTTTTTTCCAGATGTCACATGCTGTGAAGAAACAAATGCATAAGCACATCGATTCCTAATCAGTCAAATCAACACTTTGCTCTTTCTCTGCTGCACTTTTGTCCTACAGAGCAGAGAAGTCACCTGGTTTGCTTCAGGACCTAAAAGGGTTTATCCCAGCAGGACCCGAAGACCTAAACTGGGTCATGACCGGGTCTGATTACCAGGATCCCAGCTGACAGAATCACGGCCTGACATGTGGGTCATGGAGAAGCTGAGATCTCATGAACTGCATCAGCTCAAGATTCAGCCTGAGTTATTTCATCAAGGTGCATAATGAGCAAAATGAACACACAATTTTAGGTCAACAATAACGTAGATCTAATAAATCAATCTAATAAATTTTATGTAACTCAAAGATATCAGAAAAAATATGCATCAAATTTGGAGTTAAAAAGTTAATTTCTCTTAGACAAATTATGAATTCAGCCATTAAAATTTGCACAACTATAAAAATGTTGCTATTTGGACTCCCCCCCCCAAAAAAAAAATAAATAAATAAATTTTTTACTTAGTGTGTTTGCTTTAATAATGATTAACTCTTTAACATTTTTGTCCAATTGGCAGAGATGAGCCTCCATATTTCTCTTCTTTAAGTGACTTCTTTAAAAAGTTCATTTGTCCATTGGCCATCCACTGGTTATCAATAATCAATTAATGCTCAGATAAAACTGCCTTCTGGTCCATGTGACAAAATTATAAAAAAGAAATCTTTAGGTTCAGCTTCTTATCAAATGTCTCTGCGGTTTGAAACGTGTTTGCATACAGTGTTGAAGAATTTATTAATTTTTGATGATAAATTTGGTGGTTCATTGTGAGAATTTTTAATTCTGTGGAGCACATTTTTTATCAGACTGAACAATGCAGCCTTCCAGAAATCAGAGAGTTGCTTCTGCTCTGCATCACGCTTTGTTCAAACACCACACGCATGAAGGAGTCGCAGGCTGGGAACCAAAATGAACCGTTGGACCTCGGATCGCGTGATGATGTCAAAAACCTCTGACTTCTTGAGAGCCTGCCGGAGCATGAATCCTGCAGGCCATAAACACGTTTTTTTTCACTCCTCCTGAAAATATGTGGGTTACCTCAGTGCAGGATATGTTTGCAGAAGTATTCTTAATTTCAAAATAAAGGTTTGCACAGCCTAAAATTCAGTGCCATTATTTCATAATCATGAGAAAAGATTAACACGTTTTTCACTGGTCAGGGGCAAATGGTTGCAATTTAATACCAAAGAATCCTAAAAACTGGAGGATTCTCAGACGACTACTGAACTGTTTGCATGCCTGCACTTCTATATTCATACAGTTACAGCCTGTGTTGCATTTTCAGCCTCATTTTACAAGATCCTACGGTTTCATTCCTGACCCGAGCCATCACATAGTTTCTCCATAATTACATAGACTAACAGAGCAGAAAGCAAATTAGAACTTGCCCAAGAATCCTCTGGCTGTTAAGTTTTCTTGGGAATGAAGGTTAGTTATAATTTCTAAGTACATCTAATGGTGCACAGCAAAACATTGCATTTTCCTGAATGTAATGCAGTCTTTGGTATAATGAGGTAAAATAAAGCTGGAAATGTTCCTATCTGTTCACACAAGTCTCAGAATTTTAACCACATAAGATTTTATCTTAAAAGAAAGAAAGAAAGAAAGAAAGATCTGCAAAAAAATTCAGCTCCAATTATTAATTTTTAAAACATCACAGGCATCCTCCTCTTCCTCTTCCTCAGTGTTTCCCAAGATGAAAAATCTTTTGTTATGATGAGAAAGCAAAGAAAATGCAGCCGGCGGTTTATCGCTTCAGCTTAAAAGCTTTAAACACTATAATCGGTTCTGTTTAGGATGTAATGTTTTTTAGCCCCACGGGTGGCCTCTGAGCTTTCTTTGCTCTGTTCTAAGCTTTGCACAACAAAATGTAAAATCCGGTCCAAATCAATGAGTTAAATCTTTGTCCAAATGTGGCCTCAGTCGTGTTTTGGTTTCTTTAACTGACATTTGTTCAGCAGGTGTGTTCTCTACCTGCCCTGCCTGCAGGGCATCGCCTGGCAGCTCCGTCACACCTACAGCATGCTAACTGGTCTTAACCCTGACTTCTCCTGCTGGATGATGCAGCATTATCCCACAAACGGTGACTTTTAAAAAATTTTTTTTTATATATTTCTTAAAATCCTGCTTCCAAAAACCAACATTATTGGTGCTTTTCACCAGTGATTGCACATGGCATCCAAAATCTGATGGATCATAGGACCCAACTTTAAAAATTCAAGTCCTCGGTGTGATCTGGATCATGGCATGACACCATACCTAAAATAATCCACATTTGCCTTCAAAGTAAAAGTTGTGCCTCATCCTGAAACCAACACATTTCAAGAAGCTTTTTACTTTTACTTTGAGGATGAACAGTCAGTGTCCAGTTTGTGTCGAGCAAAGCAAATGCAAGGAGGTTTTCAGTGTGAGCAATTTCACCTAGCAACAGCAAGTTTCACAGTTTTAGGTTGATTCATTGACAGAAAAGCTTTTGCGTGTGTTCTTCAGTAACACACGAAACCTTTCACAGTTCTCAGTGTAGTAATCTGAATGTTCGGGAGTTATTTTCAAGCATTTCAACGCAAACATTCATTATTCATCAAATACCGGCTGCAGAAACTGATGTCTAAATGGATGTGTTAGTAAATTAAGCATTTCTGAATTTATCAGATCAGCACCTGAGTATTTAGGTGACGTCTGCAGGCTGCACTCATCGAGCTGTCTGCTAAATGACACAATAAGTGTTTTATGATTCCGTCT
This sequence comes from Pterophyllum scalare, assembly GCA_024447675.2. NCBI lineage: Eukaryota > Metazoa > Chordata > Actinopteri > Cichliformes > Cichlidae > Pterophyllum > Pterophyllum scalare. The sequence goes on along the minus strand of JAMQGT020013219.1, from coordinate 18,730 downwards.
TTTATTTGGCGTGCAGCTGTCCGATGGTGGTATTTGAATACAGTGTAATAAGTGCTTTATTACTGTGATCATATTTACACTGCTGGGACATTTTAAACACACAAGTATTAATAAAGAGCTCTGACTCTGCCTCTGCAACGCCATAAATTCTAACAAAACAAAAAAAACATGCGTATGTTTTTTTCTCTTTCACGCCATCTTTCACTGAGCACAAACTTCACAAATGAGCCACAGTGTGGTTGTTGAGTCAGACGGGGATCAGCAGCTGGCTCTTTATTGTTCCGTCTGCTAAGATGTTAGCTGTCACTTCTTCCTCTCCAGCTCTGTCTCTTTGGAGGTTTATTATCAGTTTTATCATTTTTCTGTCTGTCAGAATTACCAGGATGAATTTCATGCCAGAGCGCCTGTGCAGGGGCAAATAAAGCATCCGTTTTCTTTACAATTTGCCAGCTAAGGCACTGGCTTTGCCAGAGGATGCTTTATCCGTGTAAAACATCAGTGTAGCCATCATGATGCACTCACTGCTCTGGGACTCCTCAGTTTGTTGTCTTTGTCCTTTCACCATTAAAGTTTGTTGGAGCCGTAACAGAGTGGTAATGCTAGCTAGCTTGGTTAGAAAGACTGTATGGGAGCATCACTCAGATGCAGATACCTGCTAATCAGGTCTGAGTAACATCCAGATAAAATCCTCAAATCTCTCCCACCAAATCTGGAGCTCCGCCTTCTTGCACGGTCTGTTCGTCCAATGAAGCCACAGCAGCCATATTATTGGTCTATCTGACCAATAATAGTTCTTCATTGTATTAAAAATGCTCCAAAAGGCTCCAAGAGCACAGACACGGTCCAGAGGTCTAGTTCCAGGACTCTTTACTTAAAACTTTAATAAAATTAAAATGAAATGCTATATGCTTTATTTAACCCAAAGGTTGGGATAATGTTGCATCACAGGAGCTAAAAAATTCAATACAACTTGTATAAACTTAAATCCAGGCGAATACGATGAAAAAAAACCCACAATAGCTCAACAAGATAAAAATGACAGTGATAGACAGTTAATAGAAAAAAGAGAAAAAGTTCTCAATGAATAAAAATCACAGTGTATGAAAGATGCGTGTAACTTCTGAGTCTGAAAAGTGCCTCAAACCTGGCTGCTGGCCACCAGGGGGGTGATACCTGAAGCTGGTCTGACCTCTGACCTCTGTGTTTCCTGATGTGTTCCTGGGCTCAGTCAGTCATTTCAGGTAACACTGAATCAGACATGAGTCAGTTTTGTTGCATCAGAAAGGACTTTTATTCAGGTGGAAACACTCAGCTTTATCCGTCATAACTTCCCAAACCTGTGAGTGATGTCACGGTTGCCACCGCCATCTTTTATACTGCTTATAATAAAAATCTAAATATCATACAACAAGGAACTAAATATATACATATATATACAGTTTTAGCTACAAAGGCCAGAACAGTTTCTGGATCAGGCTGTAAAGTTTTAACACTAGCACTCACTGTGGCGCCTCTTCTGGCCGTCAGAGGAACTGCAGCTTTTGTGTTAGAGCAGTTTTCAGCCCTGTGGCGGCAGGAAGAATAAAAGCCTTCCACTACTGAAATAAACTCTGATTACTGAAGTGTGTGGAAAGCATTATGATAATAGTTACTGTTTCTATTTGCAATGTTTGTAATGTTTTGGTGGTGACTCATCAGGTCCTGTAAAAAGCAGCTCTGTCGTTGTTCTCAGTTGCATTGCTGTCATTCCTTTTTATTGTGTGTTTCCAGGATTCGGTGTGAGTATCCTTTGTTCATGAAGCTGAATAATAACTCGCTGAAACAATTTATCATGCAGTATTCATGAGTTCAGTTTCAGACTGTTGTGTCCCTGCAGTCTGTGCTCACACCAGACCAAGTCCAAACAGTTGATCTGTTGTGAGGTTTATTTTAATTTCAACCTTTAATTTTGGCCTTTTTCTTTTGTCAGAGGGAACAAATTGTCTTTTGACAAAGCCCGAGTCTCACACTCTGCGGTATGAGCTGGGACCTTTCGCTGCCAGCGAGCTTCGCTTTCATCAGTGCCGTTCTGTCAGAGTGTCGAGCTGTGGGTGGACGAACACTGTGAAGGTCTGTCAGTGCTCGAGCAGGAGACTTCATGCCAAACCACTGATGTTACTCTGCTGGGATCACACAAAAACCAGAGTTAGCAATTATAGAAATAGCTGATGTCTTGAGAGAAGGACTCACTCACTTGCTGATAGTCAGACGTACTCCAGAAAAGTCATTCAGGTGTTTCCAGCTTGCTCTTCTTCCCACCTGAAACCTGAAAAACATGCTCTGCTTTAGCCTAATTTTTTCTGTTACTCAGCACTGATTTTTAATACACATGAGGAGGCCTCCCACTGACTGTGAAGGGTTAGGGGTTGGGCAGCTGTTTTGCAGCTTTGATCCATTAAAAAATAAATTCATGAAATATTTTAAATCTATAAACAGAATAAAACGCGGACATAACCACTGTGACATCTCCCTTGGTTTTGGGGCATTTCTGAGCCTCAACATTAGCATTCCAGCTGCTGCCATGGTGATTTTTTGTGGCCATATTTGGACTAGTGAGTGAATTACCAGCTAACACGAGTTAGACTGGTTAGCAAGCTGTGTTCATAACCTGTACAGGTGCACCACACAGTCACAAGTATTGATTAATCAACAAATAAAATACTAGAATCTCATCATTTTCTTAAAATATTGATTAAAAGTGCTCCAAAGGCACCAACACAGTGAGGAGGGTGACTCTCTGAGCCTAGCAGACACCACTGCACTCCAGCTTCCTGTGTGAGACACCTGTCAGTCAAAGTGGCCACACACCTAATTTCAGTGTCCAGGTGGATGAAAAACATTCATCCTGCTCAGAGTTGCTGTAAAGAGGGAAACTGTCCATAGAAACCAAACCAGTGTTTTAAATCATATGTATATATATAAACTTTACACCTTTGGTTTTCATTTAAGTATCGAGGTATTAGATATCACACACACTGCTTTTATTGGCAAATAGTATAGTTGCCACTAGATACCATGTCCAATTTATGAGCGTCACATCCTGAGCTGAGTAAAACACTTAAACTGTCTGTTATTATGTAACAATCATGAGTGATTCTGCGTTATGCACAAACTGTGCGTCCTCTGCCTGTGTGGAGCTGTGGATGGATTTGGATCGTGTTGTGGAATAAAGCATGAACGTCGCTGCTCTCGGTGTGAATGCACACTGTGGGCGTTGATGGCTGTTCCCAAGTGAGTGTGAATGAGGGAGTGTGTGAACCCCCCCTCCCTCTGCTGCAACACTGACAGCCAGCAAATTACTGTAAGAATATTTCCCCATATAGCCTCTCTGAATCAAAGAGGACAATACAGTGTTCATTACTGCCCACTGGAAACTCAGCAGCAGGAAATAAATCTGTCTGGGCTCAGTTATTATTGACATTTCAGATTTCGAATGTTTGTCTGAGACTTTGAGCTGCTGATGACAGCAAGCTCTCTACAGCTAGCTGGTGAAGTCATTGGCCGGCAAAGATGCCAGATCAGCCGACCTTACCCACTCAACACAGGATTTGGCTGACTGTGACAGCTCGCACTTCCAATGTGTTAGCAGAGATGCTAGTGCTATCTAACTTTAGTCTGAATAAAGAGTTCTCAGGGTCAGAGTTGATCTCAAAAATCATACGATCGCCTCATGAGTTGAATGCCGTGCTGATTTTGACAGTATTTTTTGCCACAAAATTCCAGTTTGACCAAACAGACATTACATAAGAGAGACGTTTGTTCTGGCTTATGTTAGCCACATGTGTCAGTGCCTCAGTCAGAGGCTGTGATTCTAGGCTGGAAAAGGGTGGAATGCTCCCGCTTGGTTGGGGGAGGGTTGTTATCCCAAGACAGGGAGTTCAAATATCTCAGGATGCTGTCCGTGAGTGATGGGAAGGGAAAGTGTGAGACTAACCGGTGGATTGATGCTTGATGTACAGTTATGTAGGTGCTGTACCGGATAGCTGTGGTGAACAGTCTGCTGAGCTGGAAGGTGAAGCTTTGGATTTACCTGTTGATCAGCGTTCCAACCCTCACCTACTGTATGGTTATGAGCTCTGCATAGTGACCAAAAGAACACGATCATGGATGCAAGCTCAGGTGTTTGGGTGTCAGCCTTAGATTTAGGGTGGGGGGCTTAGAGTGGAGTCAGTGAAAAGGAAGCCAGCTGAGGTGGTTCAGGCATTTGATTAGGATGCATCCTGGATGCCTCCCTTTGGAGGGTTTCCAGAACTCACTGGAGCGATTATAAAGGTTGTCTGACCTATTTCAATATGACCTATACATGATGTATGGAATACCCAGCTTAACCTGCAGCCACCGGTTGTTGTTCCGGGAGCCGGTCGTTTGGTGACGTGACTAGTGGACTCCATTTTTAAGTTTAACTGTGGTGCCGGGAGTGAGCATTAGCAACTCATGGGGAAGGGCTAATTTTTTTAGGTTCTGCTCTGGCAACAGGAGCCTACATCAGCCTCCGGAAATCACGCCTGCTCCTCCTCCTGAAGACTATCCCAAGAGAATTTGTGAGATTATCCAGCTTCAACTTCACATCTTCATCTGCAGAGCTGCTGCCACAGAAAGTGCTGCTCGGGTGCTCGCCGCCATGCTAGTCTGTAAAGAATCTCAAATAAACAGGCTTCGGTATCAGTGTGTCTGGGTTTAGACTCTGAAATAGTGTCACAGTACTGCCACCATCAGGTCAAACCGGAACAAACAACAATAGCTAGCATCCTGTTAAAATCACGTTCCACTGTCATGTACCTCAGGTAGGCAACACTCAGATGGAAACATAGAGAAAAAAAAGCTTTTTACATTGTTAAACACAAATCGATTAAAGGAGAATCCCGAGTATTAATTCAATAAAATGCATGAATCCAAAGGTATGTATTTAAGGGATAAGAGATGTGATTGTTATTAAATCTCTAATCCTTCTGAAATGCTACCCAATCTGTTTCTAACACAGAGGTTTTAAAGCGCTGCCTTCACAGTCGGGCAGAGTTCACTGTTTCAGTCCCGTCTCATGTTCACACTGTTCCTGGCACAGCACGAGTCACTGCTGGGCCTTTTCTTTATGTAACACTGGCTTCATGATGACGTCTGTGAGCTTTCCTTTTGGTGCTGAGGTTTGCAAGGATCCCTCATACCTCCATCCAACACCAGCACTCACAGTTCTCCAAAAGAAATCCTGTTTCCTCCACAGTGTTCATGTTCTCATCAGAGCTGAGGCAGCAGTGTGTGTGTGTGTGTGTGTGTGTGTGTGTGTGTGTGTGTGTTAGCATAGCCACACTATGGAAACAAATATTTATTTTTTATACAAGGTCCCTTTAGGGCAAACTGTTAAATATTAAATATTGTTAAATTGTTAAATATAAAGTTTGTCTTTCAAATTTGCTAAAGCAGTAAATGATCACAGGCATCATGGTGGTGTGGTGGTTAGCACTGTTGCCTCACAGCTAGAAGGTCTGGGTTTGAATCCACCTTGGCCTGGGCCTTTCTGTGTGGGGTTTGCATGTTGGTTTCCTCCCACAGTCCAAAGACAGGCACTTACTGGGGTTAGGTTAACATTTACAACTTTACAGTCTGGTGACAAAGTTTAGGAATTTTGGATCAGGATATTTGGAAATATTTGTGATGTTTCATATTTCCGTTGTGTAGCATTGCACCTCTCCCGGGCCTATCACTGAAAGCTCCAGCAGTGAGTCAGTCCCCACAGACGCCCATGTCAAAATGTCCAACTTTACAACATGTAAACAGCCTGATACAAAAACATTTCTCACTTCTATGGATAGTTCCCTCTTTGGTAACGATTGTACAGATTTTAAAGTAATTATCTGACCAATAATATGGCTTGCTGAGCAGTTATTTGTCCAAACAGACTATCGAAGAAGTCTGACCTTCAGTTTTGATGAGTGAAATTCTAGGACGTTAGCTAGCTAGCTGATAACTCAAGTATCAAAATACCTCTGGCTATGTCTATGAAATGTGTGTCATACTGTTGAGCAGTTCACAAACTTTTCATAGTTTTCTTCTTAAAGGAGCGCTATTGTGGAGTCCTGTGTCAGAGCAATGATGGAGGAGCTGCTGGAGGAGCAGACTGTCCCTGGATCAGTTGAAGTTGCTGTTTTTGAGGGTGCAGATGTCTGAGGGGGACTGCACAGATTTTGGTGTGATGCTTGATCTGCTCTACACTCTCAGCACTGAACATGCAGAGAACTGCAGGTACACATTGTCCCAAAGGTTTTCTTGGACTTGGAGAAACATGCTGAGCCTTAATGCAGGTGCTGAGAACCAAAGAGTCTGAGTGCGGGACTGAAACTCAACAAACTGTTACTGCTGACCTGTCCATGCATGCATGCAGCTTTACGGTGTATTTATCTCTGTGTTGGCGCTTTTACATCATAATTAAGCATAAGTAATTAATGAGCATCACTGAAACTGACCAGTCAGCTTGCTGTGAGCTCCTAGCTTTGTGTTTCTGACAGAAACACTTTAAAGTGAAATGCTCACAGAAGTCAGAGTTAGCTTATTTTTAGCTCTGCAGCTGCTCCTCGCTCATTTAGATTTGAAATCTTCTGACACTTGGCACAGATGATCTTTGGGTAATGCTCTACAAAAAAGAGGAGACTGATTTTTTACTTTTTTTTTTCAAAATTTCAAAAAAAATAATAAAACAATAACAGCTCATTGATGGCTGACCTGCTGCCAAATTAGTTTCCGTTCCAGTTCATCACACTGTACATGAAAAACATTTGAGAGCAGAGCTCTGAAGGCCAACGCCTCTTGTTTGAACATTTTCAGTTACAGTTTGGGCAGCTTAGCTTTAGGCTCATTTACTCACGTTTTGGGTTAAAATCGTCTCTTTCACAGATCAAAACTTTTGTGTTAGTTTTCTTTTTAAGCACAAACCCTAAAGACTAATTTGTTATATATCAAACCTACTTTAGGGGCGGCCTCTCCCATCTGTGAACCCTCGGTACTCCCTGACTCAGTAATACTGGACACACCCACTCTGTGCGTCATCAGCGGTTTAACTGGTTTCAGGTCAGCATTTAGCATTTCCCCAGTCTGTTTCCCTCAGTCACAGAATGTCGCATGATATCACTAAAATGTGATTGGTCAGTTTCAGTCATGGTCGTGGATCAATGTCAATTAAAATTAGTCATCGGTATAAATGTCTGGCCCCGCCCCCTACTTCCAGTCCGTGATTTGATGTCAAAAATAAAAGACAATCTGGCCCTTTAAGTTACTTTTTTTGACATTTTGCTTTCCCCTCCAATTAAGAGATGTTAGAACTTGTTACTTAACTTTTTATGTTGAACCACCAGATTTGTTTTGTTTGTTTTTTTTTACAGTGTATAAATACTATAAACTAATGGAAATACTTCATACTTCACTACTTAAAAATAGTGGAGGCAATTTTGTGTCAATGTACGTTTGTTTAGATGAGCATATTTTTAGAAATACTCAAAAAGACAGACAGTGACGCTGCATCCGGTTTGCAATGTAATGGAAAATGTGATGGTAATTTTCCAGGAAATAGTCTGGCACATAACTCCAAAAGCAACAGCACTTTATTCAAATATTAGATATAAATTCACGAGGTTTAGAATTCTGCCAAGTGTTTTTGTTACCTCTGGACACAGCGTTTTCCATAACACTTTCCAAATGCTTTTCCAGCTGACACAAATCCAATCTTCTCCCGTGCTTTCTCGTCTTCCTCACCTGAGTCGAGCATTAGCTGCAGCTTCTGCCTGTTTCGCCTGCAGCTGTTTGTACAACCAGAGAAATGTGCTGATGCAGGAGTTTCTAGAGTTTGACTTTCACTCAAAGTGGCATGAGCACAAAGAAGAGCTGCACCTCAGACATTTGAGAGCATCATATACACGCTCCCAAAGCCTGATATTTGAAGTTTAGGTCGTTCTTAAACTTCTGTTTTAGTCTTCAAATTTCTTCATCTCACATGAACTCAGTTTTTGCAGCAACACTCACCGAGCATTTTATTAAAAGTCCTGGAACAGATTTGGAAGCTCTGATGTTAGAAACTTTCCTCTGACTGAAACTTTCCTCCTTTTGCTTCATTCATCGTTTCTGCAGATTTGTCTGGATGCTACTGTCACATCTGAAAGGTGTTCAGACCTGCTGGCCTGCTCTACGGTCTCTGAAGACCTCTGAACTCACTGTCACAATCTCAGACTTAGTTAAAAGTTTGAGTTTTTTGTTTCCTATTTTATTTTGAAAGTTATGTCATCTGAATCTTCTTTTTCTATTCCTTCCTGCCTTTCTAGCTGTCTGCCCCGCTCTGATTGTCTTATTTTTTCAGCCACTGCTGAGTGTTCACATACGGTGCAGTCGAGTGTAGTTGCAGCACTTTCACCTGTTTTATTTTGTGAGTTGCTTGAAGTTAATGTTATAGGCTACTGTGCATTTGTTTCCTCTGGTTATGGTCGGTTTCAGAAGTTGTGACGTGCCTACAGCACAGAAGCATAAATGCTTCAGAAATAATGTGAGGATGTGTATAATGGCAGCTCTGCAAGCGACAGCCAATAGGAAGAAAGTAGGCTTAAAGGGGGACGAGCTAAATGGAGTCCAAAAATAAAAATATGGAGCTGGAAATAAGCAGGACGGTGGTTTCCTGAAGATAAAAAGATGAAAATAATGCAAGCACAGTTGACCCCTGTGGAATGATCTGCTTTCTTTTTAAGCCGGTACAACAGGTTCACTTTTAAAAGGATGAGGGACAGCTGCTGGCACAACAGTAAAGCTGAACCATCAGAATCTGGCAGAGTAAAGCGATTCTTTGACATGTCACTCACCACGCTTATCTTCATCGATGTGCATCTGCATAACATCACCAGATATTTATACAAACCTTTCACTCACAGGTTAATGTCTGAAACCAGCCAGCTAAAGTTTCAGGGACAAAGAGGTCGCTCTGCACAGGACTCAGCTGAAGATGCTTTCCTTCATCTGTGGCTGCTCCTGCTTTATGCAGGGGGTCAATCAAAGGCTGCTGTTTGATGGCAGCTCTTCTTTCTCTTGTTCTTCATCCTAATGAAAAAAATTAATTTATTAAAGAAACTAATGAGACTTGTTTTTACTGTTACAAGGAACTCGATCCACTGTGTTGTTGATCCAAAATATTCTCATAGTCTGGTTTAGGTATTTTTTTGGTTGGCCCGTCGTCTGCGAGGTTCAGTCCACACAATGGAAGTCTGACTCATTGTGGAGTAACACAAAAATTCTACGTTTCCATCCATTTGTTTTTATGTACATTTGACTTTTGTGGGTCAGTTTTAGTGGAAACTGTCAAACATCAGAGACACATTAAAGAGGTTTTACAGTCGGTTGAGGTGAAGAAGTTATACTGATTTTAAAAATTATGGTATATTTGTATGTAAAGTGCGATCTTTAGAACCACTTCATCAAGTCATTACTAACACCGTTGCTCCACAGCGCATTAGATAATGCATAAGATTACATATAAATGATGGGTTAGTAAATATATTTTCAAATGCTTACATGATAATATAAAAACAGTGTGAGTGTGGGCGTGTCAAAATTATCATTCAGCTAACGTTTCAATGCTGGTAAACAACTGTAAACCAGTCCTTCCACTTCCTGCTGCTCGACCTTTGACCCTCACAGGTCACGTTTGTCTCTGCGCATCTCCCAGAGCTCCGTTTTATTTTCTCATTTAGCTGCTGAAGCAGCTTTGAATCGCTCAGTGGTTTCAGCTTAATTCTAATAAAACATGTGAGCCTGTAAGTTGTTTACATTATGATGGTACAGTACTGTGACTCAGGTACAGTGACTCACCTGAATCATGTGACTCTGACTGTAGAAGCTGCAAACAGAAAGTCACATCTCATTTGAGATCTTTTATCATTTTAATAAATCACTGGGTTGTTACTTTGTTTCTGTATTAGCAGATGGCAAAAATCCAGAATTACTTACTTAGAATAAAATGAGTGACAGGGCGGTTCTGTGCTCACCATGAGCCTTTTATCTTTGTTCATAGGGAAACACAGATCAACAGAAAAGGTCACTCGGGCCCCACAGCAGTCTGTGGCCTTTGGTCTGACCTTTGGTTTGGAGTGAAGCTCAGACACAGACAGCAGCTTTGGGTTTACTGAAGATGTCAAGTAAATATTAAAAACTAGAAGCTTTCATTTAAATGAACGTCTGAATGAGCTGAAAGAGAAGAAGTTTGGAAATCAAGTTTGAACAGAGCTCCTCCTGTGCCACTGAAATCAGGCCGTGGCCTACTTTCACAGCATGCAGGCAGAGAGGCAGCTCAAGGTTTGGCCTCAGGTTTATAACTCTGCCTCCTCACACTGCAGTTAATGCAGTTTTATTGTGCAGTTTAACCTGTCGGTCCACCTGTCTCATGACCTGGACAGAGTTTATGGAAATCAGTGTGTCAGCCTGTACAATGCAGCCACATATTTCCTTATTCAAATGGCACGGAGTGATGATGTCAAACAGAACCTCATCACCACGGTTTGGTTTCTTCACCTCCCAGTTGGCAAACACTAAGTCACAGGGTCCTTCCACACGGATGTTTTGGTCTGATTACGGATACGTATCGAGTCATACGTGTGTCAAAGCTTCTTGTCTGACCTGTGACAAAGAAATGTGAGCATACTGCAACTGTTTGACCCCATTAACACAAGAAAAACTTTTATTTAATCACATCCATTCATCATTTCATTTCAAGTTCCCCAGAGTCACAGATAATCCCTCATTGTCCTTCATAGTCTTCCGTACAGGAGCTCACTTCATTTCAGAAATCACAGGAACACGATATTCAAACAGGCCTGCTCAGTTCCCTGGAAAGAATACTGAGTTATAGTGAAACTGAAGTATTTCATTGTTCTCAGCTTTTTGTTTCTTTTGTCACATCTGTCAATCTTTCCTCACATACGAGTTATTCATTTTTAATGCCATCAGAAATGCTGATAATAGGGCAGGAAAACATGAAAACAAATGATAAAAGAAGGCAAAAAAATCAGATTAAAAAAATTATACAAGAACACAGAGACATAAAGCAACAAAAAAGACTGGAGAAGTCTAAAATCATGCACAATCGCACAAAATGACAAAGCGACAACACAGAAATGGAAAGAGAACAAATCAGAACAACAAAACAGGAGATGCAGAGTGACAAAAACAACTGCAAAATGAGGAGTGTCCACAAAATGATATAAAGCAACAACACAACAAATGCAAAGTGACTAACTTCATGTAAAACTACATCACAGTGATGCAAAATGACCACAAAGCGAAGCAGAGCATCAAACTTGCTAACACAGATTTTCATAAAACAGCAAAAGTCATGTAAACATCATAAAGATGCAAAGTGAACATAAACAAGAAAAAACCCACAGAAACACTGAATGAGAAGCTCAGAGGCACAGAGAGACGTGACACAGTGATGTAGGGAACCCACAAAAGACAACAAATTGTGTAAAATACCAACAAACTATGCAAAATGACACAAAAAATTCATAAAGCCATCAAGAAAATTTGACTAAATCAGATTCAAAATGTCAAATGATGTAAATCAACAGTAAGATGATCACATGATTTCTGATGAAATTTTGAAAGAGGTGCATGATATGCAAACACTCCGCCTCAGTTCACTGGAAGCAAAATGAACTTACAGTTAAAGTGTTTCATTGTTCTCAACTTTTAGTTTATTTTGCTACACCTGCCAGTCGTTCCTCACACGACACACACACATATACACACACACACACACACATACATATATATATATATATATATATATATATATATATATATATATATATATATATATATATATATATATATATATATATATATATAAGATTTTTTACAGATTAGAGAAAGGATATGTTTACATGTTAAAACACAAAAAGAGATTAAAAAGTTGCTACATAAGGTTCAATAAAAGTAGACATAATAGAAATAAAATATTAGGATAAAACAAAACAAAATCACAGAAAAACAGAAAATACTGTTATTTTCTGGTTTCTCTGCTGTGGTTTTTGTGTCCTGGTGACCACTGAAATGAAAGTGAACTTCAAAATAAAAGCCCATATATGTATATCTACCGCTATATCTTATTTTTGTTTCTCCCCTTTTTTAAATTTTATACATTTTTTTTCTCTGTTTCTCTTTATCCTTCCTCTTCTTACCCCTTTCTTCCTGCCTGTCAGGCCGCGAATAAATAAAATAAGCCTATAGAAAACGTATAGAGCTGTTTGGTACACCAGTACATTCAGATCATCATTCCGATTGCAAAAACAAAAAAAATGAATAAATAAAAGCCCAAACAAGTGTGCAATGGCATTTCAAGATGGCTACCAAATGGTGAGAACTGTTTCTCAAACACTCAAACACAGTCCAGAGGTCCAGCTCAGGGACTCCAGTCAGCTGAGGTGAAGCCGAGCAGACAGCTAGCAGCCACAGCCGCCTGTGTCGCCATCCACCTATAAGTCGAACAGGCCACGCCCCTAATAATGCAGACTTTAAGCCTTAAACCAATTTAAAGAGGTGAGTCCTAAACACCCTCCCAGCCCCATACACCTGTCATGAAAGGGGAAATTAGCTCCAGAGACCAAAGCAGTTTCTGTATCAGGCTGTAAACATGTTTATTTCATACCTGTCAAGTTTTGTATTTAAAAATGTGGGAAATTTTCCACCGCTGAAAATAGAAGTCGCTATATGACGTCATCACCTAATTGGTCATTTGCTTGTAGTATCAATCGAGGCTGTAGGAGAGAGGAAAAGCATCTCTGGAGATACAAAGAGTGAAGAAAAAGACACCCTAAATATGTTTAGAACTACAAATAAACTTTATGAAATATCTTCATAACTTTAATGCTTTGTCTAGACCCACATTACACAGATCAATTTTGTCCCGTGTTGTTTAATGTTAGAATATCAAATTTAACAAAAACACTTATGTGGGGTGTGACTGCTAGCTACGTTCAACCCTCCTCCTTTATCTGGGTCACTGTTGCCAACTTGTGTAAGAAAGCTCGCTGTCGGCTGTCTCAAAGGTTGATAAAGACCGAAGTGAGGTCCGGGGATGGGAGCGGAGGGAGCGGGTAGGCAGGGTCGGTGTTTACCTGAGGTTCGGGGGTTTGAGGGTGGAGGTGAAGAGTGGTCTGGGTGATGCCAAAGTGTACGAAGGGACGCAGTAAGAAGGCTTTATGTACACAAAACACGGCGACAGCGGAGGATTTCGCTGTCACTAGTCGCTTTTTGGACAAAAAAGTCTCTACGGGGGGTCTGAAAAACCGCTAAGTTGGCTACACTGAGCCCAACCGAGGTCCCGTTGTTTTTCCGGGTTTGTTCCGGCTGTCGGCAGTGACAGAATTCAGTTTGGAGCGGCACAGAAACGCTTTTTAAAAATTATTATAGAATTTGACAGGTATGGTTTATTTCTGCTGTAAAGGTTTAACATGGGAGTCTATGGGGACTGACTCACTGCTGGCGCCTCTGCTGGACTGCAGAGGAACTGCAGCTTTAGGCACTTCAGTGCTTTCAGCCTCTGCGTTCACATCCATCATGCTATAAACTGCACATAATCAGAGCAGAGAGCCCAGCGAGCTGCCCTCTGACCAGCCTATAAACCATCACGTGATGTTTATTATGCATGAAGCAGAAGGTAAAAGTCTGCAGGGACGTGCGTGAGCTTTCAGGTGAACTGGAGTTTCCGCCTTCATGTAACAGCTAGCATGGCCAAGCGTCTCAGAGGAGTAGAGGGAGGGTTTTCTGTTTCACACAGCGTGTGACCAGCAGAGAAAAAAAATCCTCTAAGAGTTGTGTGCTTTCAACAAGCAGAGTGTGAACCTTTTGACTGCGAAGGAAATCCAGTCACTGCCGGGAAACTTCATTTAAACTTCCATTAACATGCAGAGAACACCTGTCCTCATTTCTCCATACAAGGAACTAAAGCTACACCAGAGGGAAAGAATTAAAGTGATGATTCTGTGATTAGCAGGACAAAAGGAGCATGAGGGAAATGTTCCCTTCAAAATAAAAGCATACAAAGTCAGTTTATAAAGCACAAGAAATTACACGTGGCCTGACACTGAGATCCAACTGTTTTTGCAATATAGGTGAGTTTTGTCAACATTTACCTGTTTCTGTAGTAATTTTTACTTTTTTATTTTTATTTTGTGTATGTTGGCATGTTATACTTGTTTGTTTTGTTTTTTTTTAAACTACTGACTGGAAAAAATTGGCCATGGGGGATAATAAAGATCTTTTAATTTGAATTTTTCAGTATTGCCTGAACTTAGCTGTAATTTATAGCTATATTCCAACAATTTAAAGCTATGTTTCAAACCATTATGCCCACAGCTATTCACTTTTTAACAGTCATCTATGACTTTTAGCTTTATTTGAGCAGATGTCCACAATATATTACTTTTTGATCATTAATCATTTGTTATTTATGGCTGATGTGTCACTTTTTAAAATCCACTTTCTGTTACTTTTTGAGCTACAGTTTTAGCTTATATTAATATACTTTGACTTTTTCATCATTTAACTTTTATATCAATTGCTTTTAGGTTTTCCATCATTTATCACATTTAATCATATCCAGCTATTATTACAATTTTTAGCTTTTTTCTTAGATAGATATTATGTGTAGCTCTGTAGCACTGAGCTTATATAAATAACATTCTGGCTTTTTTGCCATTACATCATTCATTCATTATATCACTCATCACTTTTATCTCTAATTCAGTTTATATCAAACATCTAGCTTCAAATGTTGTAGCTGTATCTCTGCTTCAGTTTTCCCTGAAAGTTGATCTGGATGTAGTGTTTTTGATCTTTGCCAAATATATATATATATATAATATATATGCTTTCTTATGGTGTAATAGTAGTCGTCTTATTTATAAGATTGGCCTCTTTTATTTACAGTCTTTGTGCTTTTAACTGACAGCGTGCTCCTTTTTCTCTCTCTGGGAGCTTTATTTTGAAAGTCGTCTGCAGGCATCGATTACCTTTCGTGAGCCGGTTAGGCTTGACAACGGAGTGGGCGGGAGGAGTCTGTCTACGTCTGAGACCGGGGACCGGACAGGTAGAAACAGGTGAGCGGAATATGAACACCTGACAGACACAGACACACATACGCAGACACACACACGCTGAGGGAGAGGAGGCGGCCGCTGCATTGAAGAGGCTCCTGGGACTTCACATCCTGCTCGACCAGACCGGGAACCAGAGAAGGGGGGACCATTAGGAGCATTAGAGCGCCTCGCAGGAAGCAGCAGCTGCTGCTCCTGGTTCGGATTATTTAGAAAACTTGTAAATGCTCCTTTAATACTGACTTTGTTGCCCCTCCGCGGTGAGTTGGATACTTTTGATACATCAGCTTGAGGTTTGCAGTATCCCGACAGCTGCAGCTTTCTGTTGGAGTTTGAGCTCAGTACGGATTATTGGTGTGCTGTAGTCTCACATAATCCGCAGTTTGTGTAGATTTTCTTTGAAACAGCGATAATGTTTCCTGAAGCTGAGCGGAGCAGCAGGTAGTTTCCTGTTCCCGTCCTCTCCGCGCGCGTTATTTCTTTATTTAATCCCCGGGAGGGATCAGAAAACCGGATTTACCGACTTAATCCCACACCTGCTGACTGAGGCAGCACCATGATCAGCTCCGAGGGCCTGAGGCCGGCCTCAAACGGCAGGAAGCCGCTGGGCAAGCTCGCAACCCGGCTGGAGGAGGTGAAGAACCCGTGGCGGCAGGTCTCCACGCTGGAGCTGAGCCACAACGAGGCGGCCCGGCTGGCCACGGACGCCCTGCTGGAGCACGGGGAGAAGGAGTACCGCAGGGTACTGAACGAGGAGCGGGAGGTGAACTTCCTCTCCCCGCTAGAGATCCACTACATCACTCAGCATGAGGCCAGCAAGGCGTGCGGCGGCCCCGAGAGCAATGGCGCCGGCGACCGGGACTTCGGGGACGGGGACGCCGTGTCCGAGCTTACTTCTGGGACTTATTTCCCCATGATGTCCGACGAGGAGCCTCCGATGCTGGAGCTCGGATGGCCGGACGCCCCGACGAGATTCGGACCGTCAGAGACTCAGATCTACTTCCAGAGAGACAAGTCCCACAACATCAAAGACACCATCAGGTCCCTGATCAACAAAGCCAAAAAGGTAAGGGGCTCTGGGGGGGAGTCATTTATATCTGAGAGTGAAATAAGATCAACATGAGGTCGTCTTTAATCTGAATTCAGATATTTATTCCTGAAACCAGCCAGCAGTTTGCTTTTACTGCGCCTGAACAGCAGCTGATCAGTCAGTCCATCAGTGACACAGCAAAGGTCACACTGGAGACTTCTCTACTTTGTTATTCATGAATGTGCACTTTGTTTTCACAATGGCCTGATTATCTTTGGGCCCAAAATGACAGACGATGGTGAAAATGATCGTGTTGGCTCCCACAATCCAACCTAAAGCTCTCAGCAGTCACGTGTTGTCCACCTCAAACCAATAAAAATCGGTTTATTATCATATAAGACAAAATAAAACTACTACTTAACATCAGAGAAGTTGCAACACATTTATGTGTAAAATGATTTTTTACAGTTAAATTGCTGCAGCTGAATGTTTCCTCAGACCCATAACCTGTCACCCAGTGCATGTTAGACCAGTTTATGGCCACGCATGTGTGCCTGTGTAAATACAGTTGACTGTAAACATGATGTCAACACCTGAGCTCAGTGACCTCAGCCATTATTTGTCCTCCTGTTGAGCACAAACAGTCACATTAAACTCTTCCTGCACTCAGACATATTCCACCTATTACTTACTTTATTATGTTGTTTAAGCTTCATATATTTAACTGCTACAATTCTCATTATGTGACAGGGTTAGAGCTGTCACGGTCCATTATTCAACACAGACTGTGATGAACAAAGTCGGTGAGCCTTAGCTGCGTTACACGTTTCAGGCTGATTAGAGCAGCTTTATGTGCTGTGCAGGGACGGCGTTAATGCTAACGGACACGACTGCAATAAATTGAAGTGGTACATGAGAAATAATCGAAGCAATGAAGGCTTTAAAAGAGACGATAACAAACAAAGAAGGAAATAAAGCCTAAATACTGTAAAACGAATACGAAGGGAAATTATCAAGCTCACATGCCCATTAAAGTTTAGATTAGATTAAACTTTATAGTCATAAACTTTATAGTCATTGCACACAGTAATGAAACAGAAACTGCAGTACTGCTGCTGACCTTTTGTCACGTTGTGGTGTAGTAGGACTCCTCTGTTGTTTTGACAGTGCACCTCTAACAATGGAAAAGCGTTACACTTTTGCACATTTTTGTCCTTTTTTGATGCTGAAGAAAGAGCAGCGTGGACGGACTCGAAGCGAGAGAATCATACTGGAGTGATAAACAGATCAGGAGTCACCGAGGTGTGTTTTGGTATTTTTCATGCACTCACCGCTCTGATCCGTCCCTGGAGCGGTTTCCACCTGGTTTGTTTGAAACGGCGCGGGGAGGCCGGAGCACGCCGGCCCTGCGCCAGCTGCCGTCTTTGACCTGTTCTTATCAGCCTGCGAGCCTGAGGCCGGCTGCCCGCCGTCACACTCGTCCCACTGACCCGAGCCTGGGGGGGCGCAGTTCGTGTCTCTGTGTTTTTGGATCTGTTTGTTTTGGTTTTTGTAGTTTTGTGTGTCTAGTAGAAATTTTGTATCTCTTTGGAGTTGCTGTTTTGCGTTTCTTTGTTGCAGTGTTGTTTCTTTGCTGGTGTTTTGTATCTCTTTGTATTTCTGCTCTTTGTTGTTTTGTTTTGCAACAGATTTGTGTCTGTGTGTGTGGTTGTTTTGTGTTTCTTTGCAGTCCCTGTTGGCTTAGCTCTCGTATCTGCAGTCTTTTGTGTCCCTTTAAAGTTTGCATTATTTTTTCTCTGTCTTGGTGGTTTTGAGTTTCTTTTAAAGTAGCCTTTTCTCTTTGTGCCATTTGTAGTAGTTTTGTGTCTCTTTGTTGTTCTTTTGTGTCCATTTGTACTTGTTTTGTGCCTCTGCAGTAGTTGTGCTAGTAGTTATACTCTGTTTTGTAGCTGTTTCTTGCATGTTTTTCATTACAGCTCATTTTATAAGAGTCATTATAGCTCATTTTTCTAGCTAATATTTGTGGCGATCTTGCATTGCCGACACTTTGTGTCTCTCTGTAGCAGTTGTGTGTCTCTACAGGCTTTTCTGTTATTTTAAAGTTTGCTCTTTCTCTCTTTCTCTTTCGCTTCTTTTGTCTCTTTGCAGTTTTGTGTGTGTTTTGTAGCAGGTTTTCATCACTTGCTTTGCATCTGTTAATTGTTGTGTATTTGTCTTTGCAAGAGACTGAGACTCTGACAGCACGGCTCCTGTTGAGCCCCGGGGCCCCTGAGTCCTGACGCCCACTGTGGATGCAGTCAAAACAAATGTGAAGCAGCAGATGTGTGACCCTTACATCGACTCCTTCACTGCTTTTCAACCTTATTGTAACTTTGCCTTCAGAGTGTTTTGCACGTCGTCTTCTGATCGGCGATCACGTAACAGTTAAACGAGAAGCTCTGTAGGTTTGTTAGACAGACAGTCGAGCACACGCTGCACATGAGTCACTTCCTCCTTCTGTGTGTATAAATAGCCGTGTTTAATGTGCAGGAAAATGAGCTGTTTT